>ML267647.1:5899-90880 GCA_005239495.1 Nicotiana undulata
CGACGGGATATGTTTCCCGTTCTTTGGCATTCATTGCATCCTTTTACCCACTGGTGGGCGTCCTTGAAAATTGTTGGCCAGTAGAAACCGACCTCTAAAACCTTTGCTGCTGTCCGGACTCCTCCAAAGTGTCCCCCATAAGGTGACGCGTGGCAAGCCTGCAAAACCGAAAATTGTTCTATCTCGGAGACGCATCTCCGGATCATGTTATCCATACAAATTCTGAAAAAATATGGTTTGTCCCAATAATAATTTCTGCAGTCACGATAAAATTGTTTCTTTTGCACGGAGGAGAGCTCATAGGGTTCGATGCCACATGCAAGGTAGTTAACAATATCTGTGTACCATGGCACCTCTTCCACACTTGTGGCCAGAAACTGCTCATCTGGAAAGGTTTCCAGAATATCCTCAGACTCAGGTGCCTTTTCAGCACCTTCAAGTCGTGATAAATGATCAGCGACTTGGTTTTCCGTTCCCTTACGGTCACAAATCTCCAAGTCAAACTCTTGTAAGAGTAGCAGCCAACAAATTAGGCGCGACTTAGACTCTCTTTTCTCAACTAAGTACCGAATGGCTGCGTGATCAGTGTACACAATCACCTTTGACCCGATCAGGTAAGACCTGAACTTGTCGAAGGCAAACACTACAACGAACATCTCTTTTTCTGTTACTGTGTAATTCAGCTGAGCTCCACTCAATGTCCTACTTGCGTAGTAAATTGGGTGCATTACCTTGTCTCTGCGTTGCCCCAACACGGCTCCTACAACGTAGTCACTAGCATCACACATGAGCTTAAATGGTTGCTCCCAGTCGGGGGTAACTATAATCGGTGCTGTGGCTAGCCGCTTCTTTAGCTCCTCAAAAGCCACCTTGCAATCATCTGAAAACACAAATGGGTTATATTTTTCTAGCAACTTATAGAGAGGAGCAATTTTGGAGAAATCCTTGATGAATCGCCGGTAGAATCCGGCGTGTCCCAGAAAGCTACGAATAGATTTGATTGTCATGGGTGGTGGAAGTTTTTCAATCACCTCGACTTTGGCTCTGTCCACCTGAATACCTTTACTTGAGACCAAATGCCCCAAGATGATTCCTTTGTGTACCATGAAATGGCACTTCTCCCAGTTCAACACCAGGTTCGTCTCTATACACCTCTTCACCACATGGTTTAAATTTGCTAGGCATTCATCAAACGAATTTCCCACCACTGAGAAGTCGTCCATAAAGACCTCCATGATATCTTCCACCATGTCTATGAAAATGGCCATCATGCACCGTTGGAATGTTGCAGGTGCATTGCAGAGGCCAAAGGTCATCCTTCTGAAATCCATCACCCCATAAGGGCATGTGAAAAAGGTCTTTTCCCTATCCTCCGGGGCAATAGAAATCCGGTTGTACCCCAAATACCCGTCAAGGAAACAAAAGTGAGATCTCCCTGCTAGCCGGTCGAGCATCTGATCAATGAAGGGAAGTGGGAAGTGGTCTTTGCGGGTGGTAAGATTCAATTTTCGGTAGTCCATGCATATTCTCCAACCCGTGACGGTTCTGATGGATATAAGCTCGTTTTTATCATTCTTTACTACCGTCATACCACCCTTCTTTGGTACACACTGTACTGGGCTAACCCAGCTGCTTTCAGAGATGGGAAAAATGATTCCCGCATCTAACCACTTTATGATTTCCTTCTTCACCACTTCCTTTATATTCGGGTTCAATCGCCTTTGGTGTTCCCTGGAAGGTCGGTGCCCCTCTTCCAAGAGAATCTTATGCATGCAATATGCTGGGCTGATCCCTTTGATATCTTCCATGGTCCACCCAATGGCAGTTTTGCACTCCGAGAGTACCTGTAACAGCTGTTGTTCCTGCACATCTAACAAACCAGATGAGATAATAAAGGTAGTGTAGAGTTAGGTCCGAGAAACGCATACCTGAGATGGGTTGGTAAAGGCTTCAGCTCTAACTTGGGTGGTTCTTCAACTGAGGGTTTGGCTGGAGGACTCTCTCTCTTCTCTAAGTGTAAAGGTTCAATTTCGAGAGTCCTCGGCCATATCCCTTTTCCTTCCAGAGCTAAGACCCACTCTGCTAATTCCTCACCATTCACATCATCTAAGTTTATCAAACATGCAGCCAAAGTGTCCCCAACAGTCAGGGACGCATCATCTTCGTCTAGGATCACGTCCACGGCGTCAATGAGAGAGCAGTTGGCGAACTCACTTGGTCGCCTCATAGACTTCTGCACATTGAACGTGATTTCCTCATCATTGAGCCTCATCTTAAGCTCACCAGTCTCACAATCGATAAGGGCTCTGCCTGTGGCCAAGAATGGCCTTCCCAAGATTATGGGAATTTCTTCATCTACCCGACAGACTAATATCACAAAATCAGCAGGGAACACAAATTTCCCCACTTGTACTAACACATCGTCCAGAATACCCGACGGTCTCTTTACCGTCCTATCAGCAAGTTGCAACAACATGGATGTAGGCCTGGCTCTACCAATCCCCAGTCTTTTATAGATGGCCAGCGGCATGAGATTGATGCTAGCCCCCAAGTCACGTAGAGCTTTGGCGAAAGCAAAGTTTCCAATAGTACAAGGAATTGTAAAACTCCTCGGGTTAGACAACTTTTCAGCAATAAGACGCGTCACCACCGCACTACAAGTTTGGGTAAGGGTGACAGTGTCTAGATCTTGGAAGTCAAATTTTCTAGACATCAAGTCCTTCATCATTTTAGCGTAACCAGGCATTTCCTTCAAAGCATCAATCAACGGGATATTTACCTGTATTTGCTTTAGCATGTCCAAGAACTTCTTATACTGTTCATCCTTCTGGTATTTTGCCAGCCTTTGAGGGAACGGAGCCGGTGGTCTTTTCTTTCATGTTATCTGTTCTTTTTCTTTGTCAACCACAACTTCTACTACCGGCTCTGAGATTTCCTCCAGTGCATTTTCAGCTTCATCTTGATTGCTGGATTTTTCTTCAACTGGTTGCACTATGACCTTTGTCAAGGGAGTCGCGTCATCAGTTTCAATAGGCACTTGCACTAGCATATCTGTCTGTCTGCTCTCGCGCACCATCTCTTTCTCCAAGTCCAGGTCTCTGCCATTGCGGAGGCTCACTTCCATTAGTTGTTTTGGGCCCTGGTCCCTTGGATTCACCTGAGTATCAGCGGGTAAAGTTCCATGAGGACGATTGTGCACTGCATTTGAAATTTGCCCCAGTTGTACCTCAATGTTTTTAATGGCTGAGTCATGGGCATCTACTCTTTCGCTGATATTGGCAGTTGACCCAATCACTTGTTGCATCATAGCTTCTAAGTTGGAGAACCCATCTTCATGTCTTCCCCCATGTTGCTGCTGAGGGGGATTATAAGCTTGTTGCTGAGCCTGGTTGTTTTATCCCTGAGATCGTTGGTAAGGTGCCATGTTACCCTGAGGTCTCATGGCACCCATGTTACCGTTATTGTGTTGTAGATGGGGTGTTTTGTACGGTTGAACTTGCTGACCCCAATTCTGACCTCCCTGTCTCTGACCTCCATAATTAGACACATAGTTCATGTATTCCGTATAGGGAGCTTGATTGCAGTATGCATTCCAGTGATTACCCATAGGTTGACTTACACAAGATGTGCATAATCCCCCATTGGTAGTGTCTACAATATGAACCTGCTGCTTCACGCCTGATTCTTCCACCTTCTTTGTGAGAATACTCATCTGAGTCATCAATGTAGCCATGTTCTCAGCCATAGTGTTAGATGGGTCTAATGGCACTGAGTGAACAATTGGGGTGATAGGTGCACTCATAATGGTCCACCCTGAATTTTGTGCCATAGTGTCAAGTAAGCTCTGGCACTCTCTCCACGTCTTGCTGAGATACGCTCCACCTGCTGATGCATCTACGTTGGCTTTCACACTGTCAGCTAGCCCCATATAGAAACGTTGCCCCAACATCTGCTCAGGAATTCCATGATGTGGAAAAATAACCAGCATCCCTTTAAATCTCTCCCATGTTTCTTGTAGCGTTTCCATGGGTTTCTGTCGAAAACTGATTATCTCATCGATCTGCTGTGCTGTCTTGTTGGGTGGATGAAATTTTCCCAAAAATTGCTTGACTAACTCCTCCTATGTAGTAATGGAATTTATTGGGAGTGAATTCAGCCAAGTCTGAGCAACCCCCGTTACCGAGAACGGAAACAATAACAGTCTTAGAGCATCCAGGGTAACATTAGGTTGTCACTGGGTTTTGCATATGGACAGAAAGTTCTTCAAGTGTTGCTGAGGGTGCTCGGCATATGACCCCGAAAATAGCCCATTATTCTGCAACAGATGCAGCATATTGTTTGTGATATGAAAGGACTCTGCTTCAATCTGGGGGACCACAATCGCGGTTGCCAAGTTATCGGTTGTGGGTTGCGCCCAGTCATATAGTGGTGCCTCAGGTGCAATGGGCGCCTGAGGCGCATCATTTCTTGCTGGAGGGTTGACCAGCCTATCACCAACAACCTCACCATCAATATTAACTCTGTTTTTCAGTTCTGCCATATCAAATTCTATTGGTTCAATGTTTGTCTGTCGTTTGCTCTTTCGATTGGCTCTGTTCACGACCCTGAAAACTTTTTCGGGGTCTGGTAAAGCTTCAACAACGCCACCAGTTCTCGAAGAGTTTCTAGGCATGCACCTGTACCACCGATTCAACAAACGTTAGAGATTCAATAAATGAGTGAAATCAAAGAAACTTGACTATAATTAAGATTTTTTTTTTCCAACTATCCTTGATAATACCGTTAGTCCCCGGCAACGGCGCCAAAATTTGATCACGCTCAACTGTGTCTAATAAAAGACTACGCGGGCGTTGCAAATATAACCTGGGGTATTATGCCCAGAGTCGATCCCAAAGGGACTTAACGTATCAAAAGAAGCTTGTAAAATACTAAATTCTTACTAGTCAACCTCCTCAAACTTTATGAATAACAATTGTTGTTGTGATTACTGCTACAACTAATTGAATCTAATAAACTGAGAATAACTATCAAGCAGTTGTAAACAATTGGAATAAAAGTCTAAGGCAATGGTTTTCCTCGTTGGTTCTTTCCCTAGTTGTATGTTCTTATAGCTTTGATTTGGTTGTCTCTATCAATCATAAACTCTCCAGTTATCGTAAATCTTTCTCAAGCATTTATGATAATTTACTAGACGCACTCTCTCGAGCTACGCTAGCTATATTTACGTTACGGTTCACTTTAGATTGCACCCGAGGTATATTATCTCTAACCAAACCTCTAAACCCTCGGTATACTCAGGGAGTGGTATTGTTCAACAACTACCTAAATATGCACTCTTTCTCAAGCAGATACATAATAAATAGGAACCGCTAGTTGAGGGCCCTTCAACTAACTACAATCAAAACGTAGTTGAACAAATAGAGATGAATAACCAACTCAAAACTATATTAACATGCCAACAAGTTTATCCCCAACGGGTTCCACCAAAACCTTAGATAAAGATATTTAGCTACTCATAATAATAACAAAAACTACAAAAGAATTCATAGTCAATGATGAAAGACAAAGGGAAGAGAATAAANTTTCTCAAGCAGATACATAATAAATAGGAACCGCTAGTTGAGGGCCCTTCAACTAACTACAATCAAAACGTAGTTGAACAAATAGAGATGAATAACCAACTCAAAACTATATTAACATGCCAACAAGTTTATCCCCAACGGGTTTCACCAAAACCTTAGATAAAAATATTTAGCTACTCATAATAATAACAAAAACTACAAAATAATTCATAGTCAATGATAAAAGAACAAAAGAGGAGAATAAAGATTGATGCCCAATGTTCCTCCTTGCCTCTTGCCCTTGCTTTTGATGTTTTCTACTGTAAAAACTGATTCTCTTCCCTTTTGGGCGAATTCCTTAAGTTTATATAGGGTTTGGGGCTTAAAATCCCGTATTTTGCACTTTAGTCCCTGAAGTTTATGCGTCCTGCCGCGGTCGCACCGCGGTTACGCCAGGACCGCGGCCAAACAGGCTCTCTGAATCTGCGACTGCTTCCTACCGCGGTTGCACCGCAGCCGCGCCTGGACCGCGGCAGGCCTACTTCAGCTCTGCTTTTGCTTACTATTTGGTGCACTTTGTGGGTATTATTTGATTGGCTTCCTTTTTTCCGTAATTAGCTCCCAAAATGTTCCAACGTCCTCTTCTTGTGATATTTCACCTGCAATGCATGAAAAGCACTAATAAGAGCATGTTGTTATCAATATTTACATTAAAACGATACAAAATGTGGTTCCTTAGGGTCCTAATTATAGTCAAATTTACCTATTATCAGCTAACAATAAGAATATAAATGAACAAAGCGTATAACAAAGAATAAAATTAACATTCTTCGCATGCTAGAGATGTATTTTTGACCTTTTTACTCTTTCTATCTGCAATATTATTTTTTTTCATATTGCAAAAAAAGAAATTAGTAGTATCTGCAAGCTTCAAAGGTTGCAATTTCTGGATCTCTTTATATTTAAACCTTTTTCCTTCTCCTTTTTAAGGAGGTTTTAAAATCTTTATCGTACAATATCCCAGATTTGTCCAAAGTTGGCTTGTCCCTTTTCATAGTGGTTTAAAAGCTTTTATTTTTTATCATATATATCCAGACAAAGTCCAATGGTAGGTGCTCTCTAGCTAGCTACACTTTAATGAAAAAAGCAAAATCTGATGCAAGATTGCAACATATGTAACAGCAACGATAATCATACAACTCTTTTATGTGGCACTAATGATATTATTCCATTTGTAGCCATCTTGTGACTTCCAACAAACCTTCAAGAAATGAACACCACATCATCCACCAAATGCATCTAGAAGACTACTCTAGCTAATTTCTTTCCCGAAAACTATCAAGAAAGTAGGAAATTAAGGACAACTCGGAGCATGAAGTATTACGCGTTTATGTAAGGTCGGGGAGGATCGTAACTAAAGGGTCGGAGTATGATGTAGATAGCCTATCCTAATGTATGTATCAGTAACTGATCCCACGGCACGAACCTGACATGAAAATAATTTTACCATTGCTCCAAGGCTCCCCTTCAAGAAAGTGGTAAATTGTGAAGGGAAAATTCCTCACTCGGCACCTTATATATTTATATTAAATTAAATAATTTAATCTTAAGAGTAATACAAAAAAATTTATCAAGAAAATATGAGAATGTATTCTCCCGAGACAGTCTAATAAGAAAATAGATCCAAAAAAAAAAAAAAGAGGGATTATTATAGGTCTAACATACATTCGCGTGCTAAACAATGAAATTCATCCATAATTAGGAAAAATACGTTTACCTACACATCACATTGTAATCATGATAATAGAATCTTTTTTCCATATGATAAGTTAAACCTACCAAAATTGGAATAGAAGGGAAATTACCAAATATGGTTTTACGAGGACTTAACATTCATTAGTCTTAAACTGTCATTTTCATGCAGTTGATTATACTTTTATCAATCATCCCTTGAAACTGAAAGATTGTTGGTTTTGCTCCCTATTCACCAACCATTAGCTTTTGCTATTATATTTGAAACATCCCTAATATTGTGTCTAACAAGAGCAAAATTAGTCAACAAAAACACAAGAAAAGTTATATGATGTTTAAGATAGAGCAGTGTGGTGCATATAGTATTCCGCATTCACACAGGATCCGGGAAGAAGTCGCACTTAAGGGGTGTGACGTAGACAGTCTATCATAATGAAAGCATTAGTAGCTATTTCTACAGCTTGAACCCGTAACTTATAGGTCATTTGGAGACAACTTTACCGTTACTCCAAGATTCCGCTCCAGCTATATGACGTTGCCAAATAGAAAATAAAAAGTCCTAAGTAGGAGTCCAAGATTAGTGAAAGTTCACAATTACTTCATGGGTATCACTTCACTTCATATGCCGAACATGTATAACTTTTTAATACCAATATCAAACGTTAGAAAGTTTTATTTCTGAAATTTCTCCAAAGTTTGGTGCTCTGGCTTGACAATGGAACTGCTCTCATCTTTTTAGGCTTTTGGGTTCGGTCAAGGCATATGCTCAAAGTGTAATTTTGAGTACTTTCCCTTTAATGAGCCTTTCTTTTATATATATATATATATATATATATAATTCAAGCAAACATATACAACGCTAAGGGAGGATATTGATATGGACTTTTAATGATGCCTTTGGTAAAAAATATAATGAGTTCCATTAATTTAAGACAACTCTACAATTTTTGTAATAATTATTTCAAGCTGTGGACTATTTGAGACTTACATTTACATCAAGCAGTACTTGGAAGTTACTCTCTCTTTTTTTCTTCGGAAGTTACTATTATCCCTCCTATCTTTTTGTTTCTTATTTTGTTGGTAAATTTCTTTTTCTTAATTTTGATTTCTTCTTGAAATATGCTTGCTTTGCCTTGAGTAAAATGACTTGTATTTCTAAAAATACATGAGATAACAAGTGTATCTCGCACAGATATTTCTTCTCGAATTGGTTTTATTCCCTTTGAAGAAAAGATTGATTAATTTAATTAGCTAAATGAAATCTGAAATATTTAATATCATTTTTGAGAATAAATAATAACACAATTTTGGTTATGCATGCACTTAGTCTTCATTAGGGGCGGGCATAGTTTGGCAAACCCGCAATCCAAACTGTAATCCGAATTTTTTAGATTTTTGGTTTGGATTCGGATTACGGATTGGATTTCAGATTTAATTTTAATTTTTTTTTTGAATTTCAGATTGGATGTTGGATTTGGTACTCTAGATTTTTGGATATCCAAAAATCCAAAGTTTCTATACTTTATATTTAGTCTATTATCCATATGCCAATAGTAATGAGTCCAATATTCTATCCATTAAATATTATCTCATATATTCAGTAGTACTAATAATTAAGTTACTCTCAGAATACTAATTTCTATTTGAACATAATTTTACAATTGCTACTTTTTATCGGCCTTATTAGTATCTTTGTTATATTTTCTTGATAAATCATTTAATTACTTGAATACTTTATTTGGGCAGTGAGAATGAGGAACTTTTTAGGTAACTTAACACGAATACCTTATTTAGATGTTCATTTTTTAAGAAGAAGAAACTCTAAACTCATAAACCAAAAATTCGAAATATCCAATTTGATTAATCCAAATCGAACTTAAAAAATTCGATTCAATCCGTGCTTTTTTGTATTAGATTTGAATTGTTATTTATTTAATCCGAAAACTGAATATTCAAACCGAAATTTTCATATTGAATCCGAACTGCCCGAACGCCCACCCCTAATCTTCATCCATCAAGATAATGCGAAAATAATACGAAATTTGAGAAAAAAGAATAACACAATTCGTGCACTTAGTCTTAATCCATCAAGATAAGCATATAAATATTTTATAAAAATATATGTGGGAATTTTATATCAGTCATTAGTTTAAAAGTACACTAGCTTTGCACTGCTAACTAGTTAATAAACTCCATTATTAGCTGGCACAACATAGTGGTGTTTATAAAATAAATTTAAGAATCTTCATTTTCTATCTAAACATCACATATTGTCCCTGCCCAGAAACAAAAAGAACAATTTGGCTATTTAATTGAACTAGTTCTGTTATTTTCTAAAGAATAATTTTTTCAAGATGACTAGATTTTTACAGGAGAAAAAAAAAAAAGAAACATGTCGACGTGGGACATTCAAATTTTTAACGACTCATTGAAAATTATATGTATGTTCGTAAGTGACAAATTAATAAATATTATTACACAAGAAATGCTGTAGAAAGATCCTTAAATTAAAACCACTAGCGATGATTGTTACAAACTGAAATCAAGATTACTACGATGACAATGACCTTAAAACACGCTAATAATAGAACGAAATATATTATTGATATTCAAGTGGTAATATTAGACAATGGAGATAAATAAATGAATAAAAATGAGAACTGACGACTATATATGCATTTTGCTTTTGTCATTTTAATTTAAACAAACGGTTTTCGTTGGAAGAAATAATATTCAGAGAACCAACTAATTTTGATGAAGTATTTGATACTAACCCTAGGTACAAAGAGAACATTGATGAACTGTGGAGAGAGAAGAATGATGTTATTGAATAATGAATAATGTCCCTGTAAAAGTAAAAAGAGAATTTCTTTATATATTTACAATAAAGAAAAAATAAACTAAGGCCTCATTTGTTTGCACTTAATGGAGGTCTGAATCTTAATCGTTCAGATCTCAGACATTAAGTGTGTTTGTTTTTAAAGTCTGAATCTTGATCATTCAGATCTTAATAATTAAGTGTGTTTGTTTTTTTTACTTCGCAACCACTTAATGGGTCTGAATAGGTCTTTATGATTAAGATCTATAACAGAGACTTAATTTCATTAAGANCAGTCTTAATTATTTCTATTCAGATCTTAATACACATCTTAATATATTCAGATGTGTATTCAGATTCAGATGTCTTAATCTTAGTACACATCTTGATATTCAGATGTGTATTTAGATTCAGACGTCTTAATCTTAAAAAGAATAAATGAGGCCTAAGTCTTAATGGGTCAAGTCAAGGAGGCTGCAATTGGGCCTGATCACACTTATTGGGCCTCCTGAACTCTGTAGTGGGGTGAGACAGATTTGGAACTCCAACAACCCCCCTCAAGCTGGAAGGGGAGCCCATTCCAAGCTTGGATATGAACCTCTGTTGTTGAACACCTAGCAATGACTTGGTAAAAACATCAGCAATCTGAGAAGAAGTTGAAGTAGCATGCAAACTGATAAGCCCAGACTTTAAAGCATCCCTAACAAAATGACAATCGACCTCTATGTTCTTAGTGCGTTCATGGAAGACAGGATTCTTGGGAATGTGGATAGCCGACTGACTATCACAATAAACCTCAACAGGAACCAAATTGGTAAGACCAAACTCACTCAATAGGTGAACAACCCAAACAACCTCAGCAACCAGTAATCTAAGGGCTCTATATTCTGCTTCAGCAGAAGAGAGAGAAAGAGTTGGTTGCTTTTTAGACTTCCATGAAACGGGACAGCCACCAAGAAACAAAATAAAACCACTAACTGACCGTCTGGAATCAGCACAACCGGCGCAGTCAGAGTCACAATAGCATTTGAGATCAAAACCAGGTGAATTAGAGAGAGAAATACCTAACGTTGGAGTGCCATCCAAGTACCTGAGAACATGATACGCAGCAGCCAAGTGGGGCAATTTAGGAGCAGACATGAACTGGCTTAGGTGTTGCACCGTAAAAGAAATGTCTGGCCTAGTGTGTTGCAAGAAATTCAATTTGCCCACGAGCCGCCGATACAATGAAGGATCAGATAACAAGTCCCCAACCTCAGAGGACAATTTAGTATGAGGATCAAGGGGAGACACCATAGGGGTAACATCTGAACAATGGAACTCTAATAGGAGATCCTGGAGAAACTTGTGCTAGTTGATCAGGAAACCAGAGGACTGCTTGACAACCTCAAACCCAAGAAAATAATGTATCTCATCAAGATCTTTGATCTTGAATTGGGCATCCAAAAATCTTTTGAGAGCATTTATTTCATAGAGACTATCCCAGACACAAGAATATCATCAACATAAACAACCATCACAGTCAAACAACCATCATAAAGCTTAGTAAACAAAGAGTAATCATTGAGACTAGGCTGGAACCCCTTAGACTGAAGAGCAGCGGACAACTTAGCATACCATTGCCTAGAAGCTTGTCTAAGATCATAAAGAGACTTATTAAGTTTACAAGCAAGAGTAGAATTATCAGTGGACTGGACAGACAAACCAGGGGGTATCTTCATGTACACCTCTTCGTCCAAATCACCATGCAAAAAGGCATTATTTACATCTAATTGATAAACAACCCACTTTCTTTTAATAGCCACAGTCAACAAACATCTAACTGTAATCAACTTGACCACAGGAGAAAAAGTCTCAGTGAAATCCACTCCCTCTTGTTGATTATCACCCCTAATGACTAATCTAGCTTTGTATCTTTCAATAGAACCATCCGATTTTTGTTTTATCTTATACACCCATTTACAAGGAATAGCTTTCTTCCCCGAAGGAAGAGGCACAATAGACCATATATTGTTTGCCTCCAAAGCTTGAAATTCCTGCATCATAGCCTCCTGCCAAGCAGGATTGGAAGCAGCCTGATGATAAAATTGAGGCTCAAGCCGGCAACTCTCAGAGGAAGAAGGAGGAATAGCCTTGGAATCAGAAACATAGGTGCATACATAATCACTTAAATAGGAAGGAGTTTGAATTTATCTACCAGATCTTCGAAGAGGTGGAGCAGAAGTAGTAGGGCTGTGAGGAGGAATAACAGATGGAACAGAACTACTGGGAATTGAAGAGGTAGTAGTAGATTGAGGAGAAGGGACAGAAAATGGAGAAGTAGTAGACGAGGAGGGAGCTGAAGGAGGGAACATGTGAGAAACAAAGAAGTTAGAGTAAGGAAAAATATGTTCATGAAACACGACATCCCTTGAATGAAAAATAGCAGAAGTGGACAAGCTCAGCAATTTATAAGCTTTCTTCCCAGTACTATAACCAATAAAAACAACAGGAATTGTCCTAGACTTGAATTTGTCCATATAGGTCTTAGGCACAACAGCAAAACATAAACAACCAAACGTCTTTAAATGTGTGAAGGATGGAGAATGTCCATGCAGAAGTTCAAAAGGTGATTTATATTGAAGTAAAGGAGAGGGGAACCTATCGATGAGATATGTTGCTGTTAAAACACACTCACCCCAATACTTAACAGGCAATTTAGATTGAAAAAGGAGTGCCCTAGCAGTTTCAAGAAGATGTTTGTACTTCCTCTCTACCACACCATTCTATTAGGTGTGTGTGGACATGAAGTTTGATGGATAATGCCTTGAGCAAAAAAAAAAAAGAAATAGCTTCAGAACTACTGCCCAACTCAAATGCATTGTCCGATCTTACAGTTTTAACAGGGGAACCAAACTGAGTATGAACCATATGAATGAAAGATTTCAAAATAGTGAAGGCATTAGCCTTAGAAGACAAAAGATGAGACCATGTAGCCCTGGTAAAATCATCCACAATAGTCAAAAAATATCTAAATCCATTGTATGTTTGAGTGTGATAGGGACCCCATAAATCTATATGTATCAATTGAAAAGGACAAGTAGAACGAATGGAACTCTCAGGGAAAGGAAGCCTTTGTTGCCTAGCCATAGGACAAATAGGGCAAATGAAAGTTTGTTTTTGAGGCAATTTATCAGAAATATAAGGAATGTGTTTCATTTTATTGAAAGGAACATGGCCTAATCTCAAGTGCCACATATGGTCAATAGACAAAGTAGAAACAACAGAAATATCAAAACCAGGTAAAACAATATCAGAAGGAGTAGACACAGAAGAACAAGAAGTAAAACTGCTCTTATTCAAATTATTTGCACTGGCAGTTATGGTATTTACAGAGAAAGAACTAGAAGAACCAGAATCACAGAAAGCATTAGATTGCAGAATGTATAGCCCCTTCTGAAGTTTACCAAGAACCAGAGGCTTCTTCAGAAAAGGGCCCTGCAACAAAGCACAAAGAACAGGAGTAAAAAAAGCATTACACTTGAGATGAAGCATCAATTGATGCAAAGAAATCAGATTATAGTGAAAGGAAGGGACTAGTAACACATGAGGAAGAGAAATAGTGGGAGAAAGAGAAAGTGATCCAGTACAAGTAACCTTAACCTTATACCCATTTGGGAGAGTTACAAGGTAAGGTAATGGTAGAGGTGTGATATCAGTAAGTAAAGATTTGTGAGGTGTCATGTGATTAGTAGCACCAGAGTCAATGATCCATAAACTATCATCTACTTTAGAGAAATTGCAAGCATGAGATACACAATTAGTAAAATCAGCACTACTTATCAAACCTGCAAAATTGGCAGAGGCAGCACTAAGGTCCTGAGAAGTGGAAGATTGCTTGGAAAGTTGAAGCAAAGAAACCAACCGGTCATATTGCTCCTTTGACAAAATATTGCCCCCAATATCGAGTGGAACCACCTTAGGCCCTTCAGTAACATGATGGTGATTGTCAGGAACACCTGCTTGAGATAGATCTGGGACATGAGCATAAGATGCTGTTCTTTTGAATTTAGAGCTAGAACCAGGAGGATATCCATGCAATTTATAACATTTATCAATCGAATACCCGGGCTTCTTACAGTATCTGCACACCATATTAGAATTCCCTTTTCTGGGAGCATCAAAATTCACTTTCTTAGAAATATCAAAATTCACCCTGGAAGTATATGATTTTTGAACCCCGGTAGAGAAAGATGTTGAATCAGTACTGAAACTTGGAGTAACAGGTTGAACCTCTACCTGACTCTCATCCTCAATTAACATAGAATAAACACTATCAATGTCAGGCAGGGGCTTCATGAGTAAGATATTCCTCCGAACACCGGAATAAGCCTCATTCAAACCCATAAGAAATTGATGCACCTTTTGTTCATCCTCTAACTTTTGAAATGCCTCCTTACAACCACATGTACATTCTCGATATGAGATGGAATAGGCCAGTTCATCCCAAAGCTTCTTGATGCGATTAAAATAAGAAGCAATATTTGAAGAACCTTGGGAAATGGAAGCAAGGTCCTTTCTGATCTAAAAAAGTTTAGTACCATTCGGTTTTTCATATCGTTGCTCAATTTCCTTCCATAGTTTTTGTGCAGACTCGGTGTACATAACACTTTCCCTAATTTCTGTCTCTAAACTGTTTAATATCCAAGCAGTCACCATATCATTACATCGACACCATTGTTCAAACAAAGGAGAGTTTTCATTTGGTTTAGCAACCGTCCCATTAATAATCCCTAATTTATTTTTGCAAGATAAACCTATCAACATACTCCTCCTCCAACCTCCATAACCCGTTCCATTAAAGGATTTAGTCACCAATACTGTACCAGGAGAATCAGAAGGGTACAAATATAAGGGATGAGACGGTTCGACAGTAGAAGACATGCCGGAAGAACTGACAGTAGGAGAAGTCCCAACAGATCTCATATGTCAATTATACTAAAGCAAAATCGGATTATGATTATCACACAAACAATTAGACAACAATTTCACCAAAATCAAATCACCCACACCGAACACAATCGAGCAAAATTGGTGTAATTCCGACGAAAACAAACACAAGTGCACGGAAGCAGTAGCAGAAGACGAGAATGAAGAGAAATTACCAAACTTTGAATAGTAAAAAAAAAAATCTCTGAAATACTCGCCTGAATGCCGTAAAATGGCCACCAAAAAATCGAACAAAAAAAAAATGACGAATCACCCAATGAGGTAACACCGGACGAACGGGAATGATCGGAGCTAGTCAATTCCTGAGACTGATACCATGATAATATTCGGAGAACCAACTAATTATGATGAAGTATTTGATACTAACCCTAGGTACAAAGAGAACATTGATGAACTGTGGAGAGAGAAGAATGATGTTATTGAATAATGAATAATGTCCCTGTAAAAGTAAAAAGAAAATTTCTTTATATATTTACAATAAAGAAAAAATAAACTAAGTCTTAATGGGTCAAGTCAAGGAGGCTGCAATTGGGCCTGATCACACTTATTGGGCCTCCTGAACTCTGTAGTGGGCTGAGACAGATCTAGAACTCCAAGAAGTGCAAAAAAGAAAAAAGAGATTGCTGTCTTGTTGTCACTTATAATACTATTTATGTAGTTTTTACTGCAGGAATGGCATATTATCATGACATGTATCTTCACACTTTCATATATTTATGCTTTTCGTTTAAGAGATGATATTTGAACTAGCTTGCGTTTAAAATGATATATATTGATTTGAAGATAGTTAGAGAAGTGGTGGGCTGATCACCTAGGTGTGGTGTACAAACCGAATTGAAAACCGCATCAAATCAAAAAGTCAAATTATATTGATTTAAAAAATCTGATTAAGTTTGGTTTGACTTGATTTGGTATCGAATAAAAAAATCCGAGCCAAACCGACATATAAATATATAGTTTTTATATATATTTGTAAGGTTTTATATAGAATATGATTTTCTTTAAAAACATCTAAAAATAATTGGGATTCTCTTACGTGACATAATATTTAATAGAATATGAAGTGCTCCATATTTATTAACCTTAAATAATGGATTGTATGATCACTTTTTTTATCAAGTGTTACTAAAATGCGTCAATCTCTTTGTTATTCCATATATTCATATTTCAAGATCTATTAAATCTGTATATCTTTTTCGAATTTGAAGTGATTATTAATATTTAGGTATCATATTGATTTTTATGTTTAATTACTAAATTCGATTAACTTTAAAAGTGTAAATCAACAAAAAAATTATTGTCAGACGACTAAAAAGATAACTATCATGTGTTACTAAGTAAATTCTCGCATAAGAATATTTTAATAGATAATATATTTATCAGTTTTTTAAATTTTTACTAAATATATATTGACTTATAAAAAATTTAACAAAGTAAGATTTAAATAATATTTAAGTAACAAAAACCCGACAAAACCAAACAAATCCAAACCAATATAAATGATTTGGTTTGATTTTGATAAAAATCGAACGAACCCGGTCTATATACACCCCTAGATCACCCTCAACAAAAAGTTTCGAATTCGAGCTTGTAAGTTTAAAATACTTTTTGGTAAAACATATTTATCCCTACAGTCGTCCGTCGGCCAATATTCAGATTAATTAACTGGGTCAGTAAGTTTTGAATATCGAATAATTTAGAAGAAAAAAAATGCACTACACCTACCAATTATAATAGTGGGGGCCAATTGTAAAGATGTATGCCAAGTTTAAAAACCAAAAAAGGACCACCTCAATAATCTAAAACCCCTAGTCATCCACCACCCAAAGCATTGCGGTTTTAGGTTTTCGTGGCTTTTTACAATATTGAATTTAAAAAATATATTTTTTTAAAATCTCTTACGTGTGAAAGATAAATCTCCCATATCTAAAAGTAAATCTTCCATATATAAAAAGAAATAAAGTCATAAAACTAAATACAATGAGCCACAAAACCAATTAAAGCATTCCAGTTGGCATTCATAAACAATTGCAATGTATCTTAATTGCCACATATACTACTTTACTTAGAATGCATACAGTTCTAAATGCATGTAAGGTAAATCCAAATAAAAATCGTATACTTTTTTTACTGAAGAATCTATAGAAGTTGGGTTAGGCTACAAAAATACAAATAATTAATGACAGTAGGGTCTAAAAAGGACAAAGATAGGAAGAAGAAACATAAACAAAGCAAGTGTGGGGTCTAAGAAGAAAACACATTAAACACATTATTCTTATAAAGTCTTTAGGCTATATTTCATTGCCCACTTTCCTGTTAAGTATTTGCCATCTCTTTCTCTCTTTCCTGAATTATACCTACATATGGCTCCTAGCAAATCATGAGGTTTTTCACTTAGTACAATAAACAGATCGCTTAGTTCTCATACTATTATTACTGTGTATGTCACTCTTCTCTTTGTTTTTTCCGAAATATATAGTAGCTGGTTTATTGTCTCCCCCTCCCCTATTTTCTTGTGATTTTTAGTTAATGATGCAGTAGAGCTCTTGTTTATTTTTAAGTATTTATGACTTTGTGATCCATATCTGATTTTCTTATTTATGTTCATACTCTTAGAAATTTTATCTGAATTTCTTTATGTGGTGCCGGTAAAGTTGGTGCTATGTACCAGCAGGTCACGGGTTCGAGCCGTGAAAATACCCTCATGCAGAAATGCAAGGTAAGGCTGCGTATAATAGACATTTATGGTCCGGTCCTTCGGTAGACCCTGCATAACGGGAGCTTAGTGCACCATACTACAATAATAATGTAGAGTTAGATAACTTGGACTATCTTAATTGTTTTTTTTTTCTAAGAATTAAAGTTATTCTCTTGTTTTTTTGTTTTCTCTCTGGATTGTCATTCCCTAATTTTCTCCTCTAGTTTATTTATTGAACATTAAGATTTAAGTGTGGTAGAAGAGAGGGTTAAATATATTTTCTTTTTATATATTTTTGTTGGTGAAGTTAAGTGTGAAAAGCTTTCCCTTGAATTGCAGGAATTTGTTTGAGAGTATATTAAAGAGAAGTGTTACCAATTTCTATATATGACCATGCATACTATATTTACCAAAGGGAATGAAACTGCAACTTGCAATTGGTGGGGCAGCCTTGTTCCTCAATCATTGCAGCCTTTTGGCCATTTGAAATCTGCTTCCAAGGGGGACAATACTGAATTCACTACTTCCTCTGGTAAATTTATCTGTTAATTATAGTTATTTTCATTTTCATGCTTTTGGTTTCTAACAATTGTAGTATTGCAATGTCATATGATATGAAAGTTGAGATCCTGTTGTCCTTTCTTTAAGCTTATAGATTTGAAAGAACAAATACATATGATGTGAAAGTTCAGACCCTATTGTCAGTATCTCTAAATAGTAAATTGGGACTGAGTATGAAATCAAGGAAGATACATAATCTTGATAAATATGTCTACTGGAAAGAGAAGGAAAACTTGTGCAGCATTCTGTATCTCTGACTTCAATTGCCAAATTGTTTCTTGTATGGACAAAGTTCCACATTGATTATAAGATGTAAAGATCTCTTAATTAATTATGGTGTGTTTGGTATGAAGGAAAATGTTTTCATGCAATATGAGTGACAAACTTTTTTTGAAAAATATTTCCGTGTTTGATTGAGAAAACATTTTCCTCTATCAATAGGAGGAAAATGAGTAATGGGGAAAATGTTTTCCAAAATATTTAAGCCAACCAAACATGGCAATATTAGAAAACATTTTCCGGAAAATGTTTTTCTTTGTACCAAACACACCCTTAGCCTAAAACAACATTATTAGATCAGATGAAGTGTATCTTTGGATTGTCTTAACCCAACAATTAGTATTACACCCTATGATTTGACAGGACGAGTATAGAGATGGCGAAGTGATGTGTGAGTCTTGAAAGCTAGCTCTTGGACTTTGATGGCAATAAATACGTACTCAAATGATATGTGAGGTGTTTACATAAAACTTAATTCGAGGGGGAGATTGTTGGGGATACGAACAAGTTTCCACGTTGGTAGCTGAAATAAGAAGGAAGCTACAAAAGGTGTATGAACACTTTTAGTGGTGTAAACTATTTGGAAAAAATAATGCAAGTTAGGTGTAAAGCGTACAATAACACACTCTATTAAGAGTATATATTTGGTCTATCTTAGTCCAACACCTGAAGGCAAGATCAAGAAGAGATTTGAAGGGATTGATTGGAATTCTATTGACCTACTTAAGGCTCAAATTGTGTTGTCATCCTCACTAAAATAAGTTCAAGCTCACTTCTCCTACAGAATTGTTGAAGATCATAAGCAAATTACATCTAAGATGGGGAGAATATGTATTGTTGCTGCTTCTTTTCATTTAATTTCTATTGATCTATATATAGAATCTCAACTACATTCTTCTTACTTTCTCATTTTGCCCTAAGATCACAATCTCACAAATTTCACATTTCCTTCTTTTGTTTCCCTAAAAGGATCTTTCTTCTATGTTGTTTTAACCCGTTCGAGTTATGAAGCTCCTATTTTAATAATTTTAAGTTTTTAACACGGTTGATCCTTTTTTAACTATTATTTATAAAAATAGCACAATTTATTGTATCTCAATCAGGTGATTCCAAATCTTCAGAAAAGCTTTCAAATGTTGTGGATGGTGTTTCTATGAAATCATCTAATATGGACTATCAAGGCCACTTTGAGCCCCTGGTAAATTTTTTTCGATTAACTTATACACAATGTCAGTGTAAAAGCTTTTTACTATCATTGTATTTTAACCTATTGTATGGGTAACCTGCTTTAGTTTTAAGTTATTAATTCCAAATTCAAAATTGACCGGTCGGCTGAAACTATTTGCATTCACTAGCTAAAAGGTGTATAAAATATGTATATTATATACAACAAATATATATGTTTTATCGGCTATTAATTGTGGGAGAGCGTAAAAATATATATTTCTCTAAAAATCTTAGGTATTCTGATAGCATCACTTTTTTTTTTTTTTTTAATTTAAAAAGAAATAGCGAACTGGCAGTTTCTAAAAGTTAAACTCAATTTTATTAGCATGAAGTCTTGATTGCATGGTTTTTTTCTGCTTGTCCACCAGATTTATGCAAAGTATCCTTATGGAGAGAAGTGCCTTGGGTTATTTTCAACTAATGGTTCTCAAGTTTCGGTATTACTTCTTTCTCATGTCTTAAATTAGTCAATACATGATACGGAACGTAATATACTCACAACAGAGTTTCTGTTCTCAAATTCAAGGGCCGTATCATGCTGCCATTGAATTTGACCTCTGATGAAGGCCCAATATTTGTCAATGCGAAGCAGTATCATGGGATACTTAGGCGTAGAAAGTTTCGTGCAAAGGAAATGGAGAATAAATTGCTTAAACCACGCAAGGTAAAATTCTTTTTCTGAATAATCAATTACAGTTACTATTGATCCACATATGCATATCTAATCATCGACTCTTTTAACTCGTAATATGAAAACTTTAAGAGAAAAGAGCAGTTCCTTGGGAAATTGTAGCAAGGTACCGGTGTTGTAGATACGAGCTACTAGAAGAAGAATAAAAGCACATAACTAAAATGCATTATACTGAGACGAAGAGATTACTTTCAGCTCCCGGACTTGGATTTGCTTTCCTCTTCTCATTTTAGTTGCTTAATTGTTGCATTGGTTTAATGGTTACAGCCGTTCTTGCACCTCTCACGTCATCTCCATGCCATGCGCCGACCTAGGGGAGGTGGTGGTCGCTTCTTGAACACAAGGAAGACGAATGGAAGTATCAATGATGATACAAATGGTACAACCAAGACTAGTAACAGGAAGTCTCATCCCACTGGATCACAGAATTCTGAAGTTTTGCAATCTAATCATATAGACAATTTTAACTCACCAAAGGAAACAACAAGCAGAATGTCCTGTAATTCATCAGAGGTTACTAGCTTCTACTCCATAGGAAATCTTGATACTTATCCAGTTACCAATCCTAGGCCATCAGTTCAGGCTTTTTTTGATATGATGAATACTGGCCATGATATTCTCATGGGCAGTAAGTGGGGTTCTGCAGCAGCAGATAGTTGCTGCAACCTCAACATTTGATAACGTCGTCCTTACTACAACTAAATCGACTTATATATGGTCCTAACGCGATTTGGTTGCTAGAATAGGCAGATCATCCTTGGCTATCAACAGGCAGTTCATCCTTGGCTATCAAAAGGCAGTTCATCCTTGGCTATCGACAGGCATTAAGGTGTCGCCTCTATTGTTCCATTAGCTATCAAGCTACGTGGATGTTACGAGGTGTTAAAACCTTAATGCAGTTTGCTTATAGCAATAGTAGGACATGTTTCCTAAATCAAAATAAAGTTCATGTGTATGTCCAAATAATCAGGTTTGCGATGTTGTGCATATGTTGGTTTGTAAAAATAGAGTTGATCATATGGTGATGATTAAACTTGAAATTCAGTAATGTGTGATTTGGTGTGTTTTAGACAGGAAGTTGTACTTGGATGGAAATGAAGTGTTTATGATATATACTCCGTAATATTTTGGACATAAGTTTGTATAATATGTGCAATTTCTTCGACTTCCAGGTCATTTACTTGATTGTTACCATCCTATTATTCACTTTCATCAGAAACATTTATAGCTTTGTGAGATGATTGGAAAAAATAATATTCAAGGTTCATCTATGGTGGAAGTATATTCTAAAATGGAGAAAACACGAAATCTGTCGGAAGTATAGTAGATAATCAACATGATCATATATTCGATCACTCTCAATAACTAAATGCAGTTCCCATCCCCTGCTTTGTACAAGGTGCTGGAAAAGAGGAAGATGTGCATTAGATTTTATACCACAATAGTTTCAAATCCTAGTGTCAAATATGTCTAATAGCCCGTTTGGCCAAACTTCTAAAATCAGCTTATTTTGAGAAGTCTTTTTCTCAAAAGTACTTTTAAAAGAAGTGTTTTTCTCAAAAGTACTTTTGGTGAGAAGTAGTTTGTGTTTGGCTAATTACTTTTGAAAATCACTTTTAAGCACTAATTAGTGTTTGGCCAAACTTTTGAAAACTGTTTCTAAGTGTATTTTTCTCAAAAGTGCTTCTCAGAAAAGTGCTTTCGGAGAGAAGCTACTTTTTTCTGCTTCTCCAAAACTGCTTCTACTTCTCCTCAAAAACACTTTTTTTCCATCCAAAAGCTTGGCCAAACACCTCAATTTTTTGCCAAAAAAAAAAAAAAACACTTTTGGCCCAAAAAAAAAAAGCTTGCCCAAACAGGCTATAAATTTTGAGTAAAACCAAACATTGCTAATCTAACTGAAGCTGTCTAGACATAAGTTACTGTTGCCTAAATCTCCCAGGGATAAAAACTGCAGCTACACTGCACAAAGCATCCTGCGTTTACGCAGAATCTGAGGAAGGGTCGCCTCTTAAGGGAGTGATGTAGACGGTTTATTCTAATACAAGCCTATCAAAAGGATAATTGTTTCTGAAAATTAACCCTGCTTATTTTGTTTTATGAATGCTAACTAAGTGATAGTGTGATACTATGGGGGAGTCCAGAACCTAAATGTGGTCTATTTGGACTCAAATGACCAAAATGAGTGGAAAAAATATTGTGACCAAAATACATATAGCGCCTTTTATAACATCGCTATGTTTGAATTTGACAAGACTGGCAGGTATAGCGCCTTTATAAACGGCGCTATCATATTTTGTGGGCCCACCAATAACTCTTATGCGCTTAACTGACATAACTATAATTCAAATGGGTATAGCGCCCTTTTAAAGGGCGCTATACCTCAAAGTATTCGACCCCCGGATTGGGCATTGCCTTATTTAAAGGCGTTGAAGATTTTGTAAAAATCCATTCAGAAATATTCTCAACTTCTGTTAAATTTTTCTTCTTGTTAAATTCTCGAGCATTTTGTCATAACGTCTTAAGAGCGAAAAGTAAGGGTTTCATTATATTAGCCCGGGAGGGGGGGGGGGGGGGGGGGGATTTTGGTGTGTTTCTTCTACCGCATCCAGNTATATTTTATCTCCACAGTGTCATGTTAAGTTGCCACTTACAATGGAGTATGATAGATCGGTATAGTTGTTGTATAAAAAAACGAGTGTGAGCAAACGTTCGGTGAACCTTAAAGTAACCGGAAGATATATGTGTTTTGTCACTCCACAAGAGGTTGCTTGTTACGCTGAGTTTAACATCGAGGATGATGAAACTCTGAGTGATTTTTTGAGGACTCCGGATGAATTTCGGGAATTTCTTTTGATAAAAATGTTGGAAATGTACGTGAATGTTGAAGACGTTCGCAATAATGAGGTTGTGCAAAGCAGGGATATCCCTCAGTCATCGGGTGGTTATTCTGTAGCAGTTTTAGCCGAACAGGTTCCGGCTGAAAGAGTTTGGCCTGATCTAAACTTATCTCCACGGGCGAATGAGGAGCGAAGAAATAATTTCTCTCATGCTTTACATAATCCACAAGACGAGTGGTAAACTTCAATTTTCCTTTGTGTTACGATGTTTATTTTTGTTGTATTAACACTCATATATTCCACAGGAGGTACCGGCCAGATAAATTTTTTACAAGTTATGAACCCACGCCTAGTTGGAATATGCGTAGTTCTGGTGTGTTGGATCATGGTGGTCCATCCCCGGGAGTCATCACCAACAATATAATGTCAATCATGGGATGTCAACACATTACGATTTGTAAGTGAAGTGATATAGCTATATGTAAAGTATTTATCAATTTGAGTAGCTCATTATTTTGTTGTTTGTGCAGTGAAAATGAGCAACTTGAACCTCATGTCCTGACCCAATTGCTCGAAGACGACTTATTTAATATGGATCTGGCAAATGCACAAAGTTAGGAAGAGAACAGTATTATATGAAAACAATGCCGATGAGTCCGGAGATGACACACCCTTCCCTGATTAGGGTGGTGATGAGGAGGAAGAGAATGCTGGACCTGATTTGACGAGGGAGCATGCTCCACCTCCCATTAGACCAAGAGTGTACGAGTCCCTACCTTGATCATTTGCCAAGTATGCTGGATGTGGATGTCCTCACATGGAATATTGACAATACTTGGATAGCAATGTGGGATGAGTCTAGACCAACGGTGCTGGCAAAGAGCATGTTTTTTTCTGATAAAACGCACCTAAACAGGGCGGAGAAAATGTACAGCGTAAAACAGTGTCATGAGATGACACTATGGCAAGAACCGTATGCCTACCAACGTTACTGTGTGAGGCACCTGAAGGCCAATTTTCAGAAGGCACATCCCAACAAGGATTTATATGATTTAGTATGGATAGTTGCAACAGATCACCAAGAGCATAAATTCCGAAGGCACATGGAATCTATCAGGCAGGAAGAAGAGGCAACTTATCGTTGGTTGATGAGACATAAGCCTGAAAAGTGGACTTTGCATGCAGATGGTGGCAGAAGATTGAGAATTCTGACTACAAATGTGTTAGAGTCTTTCAATGGGTTATTGAAGTTTGCACGAGGACTGCTTGTCACTGCCATGGTGCGGATGTCATTCAAGCAGATAGCAGATAAGTTTGTTTAAAGGGCTACAGCTGCAACGTCATTGATGGAAAGGGGTGTTGAATTTATGCCACTAACAATGAAAATAGTTGAGAAATACAGGCGGCGAGCACATTGGCATTCATTTTACAGTATTGCCACGACCGAAATATTTTTGAACTTCGCATTATCCATCAAAATCGATGGAATAATGTACACACCATAGATGAATCTAGATGGTTATGCTCTTGTGGGAAATGGTCCATCTACCACATGCCGTGATCACATGCCATCAAGTGGTTTCAACATATAGGTTTAGGGACAACCAACTACGTTGATAAACAATATAGTGTTGATGCATACTTAAACACCTATAGTGGACAGTTGTAGCCAGTGGGTGCTGAGCGTTGTTGGTCGCCGGAACCATTTCAAATGGTGTGTAACAAGGAGTTTTTGCGTCAGCGATCGGTGCAAAAAAGAACGCATTTACGAAATCAAATGGATGTTGGTGATACCGTTTATGCGCGCAAATGTGGTATATGCTCGCAAACAGGACACAACCGTCAAAAATGTCCTTCAGCTGGTTTGGGTGGCGGTGGTAATCCAGCTCCTGGTGGAAGTTCATCCAATGAGCCAAACTATCAAGGATACACATAGTGTTTTATTTCCGTAATGTGGTTGTAATAAGTATATGTACTTGTTTATGTTGCAAAATGTATTAAATAAAATAATGTTTCCATTTCCATTAAATCTTATTGATATTTAACATTATCATACAAATAAACAATAAAAAATACTTTAGTGAATTCATTAACGAATCTCTCCCTCCTGTTCATGTTATCAAAAATAGTATTGGATTAAAAAACCAAACTTATTACGTTGACTTATATATATATATATATATATATATATATATATATATATATATATATAGATATAGCCGCATATATACAAATATCGCNCTGAAGAGGGGTGGCCGCCACCCGGTGACATAATCGGCCCGAGTGAACCACTCTGTAACCGTGAACTCTGGAGGGGTAACCCTCAACTAAGGTCGATGAGGCCATATTTTGAATCATCGGCAAAATATCGTCTCTCCATCTAAAGGGGTAAACATACCCAAAATCTCATATATATATATATATATATATATATATATATATATATATATATATAGTCCTAGTCCCGTATGTACTAGGATATCGCGGTTAAATACTACGTAATGTATGTTGTCTTGTCAACCTGAAAAGCTGCCCACTTGCAAAAGTTGTATTGTACTCGAAAGAATCTTCAACACGCGAAACATAGTGTCACGCCCCGAACCTGGGCCTGGACGTAACACGACACTCGGTGCCTGACTACATGTGACTGAGCGAACCAACTGGATGGCTGAATCAACATGTGATATCAAACATACTGAATGCGGAAGATAAACTAACACATGCTGATATACTGAAAGTCTGGATGATATAAACCAAAACGGGGAAATACTAATACAATTCTGAAACATATTTATAGCTAACATGGCTTAATATGAAAAGCATGCGACTCTGTCTAACTGTTACTCTAGTCTATGAAGCCTCTAATGAAGTACTGAAAAACACTGACTATCTAAAAATACTGAAGACTGTAAGGTAATGATAGTTCCCCGAACGAACTGGGGATCACCAAATAGCTGGTACAAGAATCCTAGCGCTCCGAATCGTCAACCAGTAAATCATTACCTGCATCATGAGATGCAAGCCCCGGGCAAAAGGGACATCAATACATTTGAATTGCGTTGGTATGTAAAGCAACTGAAAGAACGAATTATAAATGCTAAAACTGAAACTAAGTTGATAACTGAAATGATAACTGATAAATGAAATAATAACTAATAACTGATAACTGAAGTGATAGCTGATAACTGATAACTGAACTAATAACTGATAACTGATAAATGAACTGAACAAAGGAAGTAAGGATATGAATACTCCCTCTTCTGAATGATGAACAATCTAAACTGAATGAATACATGATTACTGAATGAACAAAGGAAGTAAGGATATGAATACTCCCTCTTCTGAATGATGAACAATCTAAACTGAATGAATACATGATTACTGAATGAACAAAGGAAGTAAGGACCTTAAACGAGTCTGGGGGAAACATGAACTTGCATTAATACCTGCATACTAAACTGAATGAATACATGATTACTAAATTGAATGACTACTACATTGACTGAATATTGGTCTGCCATGGATACCTAAATACTGAACTATTGAACTAGATATATGGATATTGAACTGGCACGAATATATAAGTATTGAACCAACATAATATCTAAGCATTAAGCTGGCATGCATATCTGAGTATTGGATTGACATGAGTGACTGAGTATTGAACTGACTTGAATATCTGAATATTGAATTGACATGAGTATCTGAGTACAGAACTGACATGAGTATTTGAGTACTGGAAACTTGAATGTTATAACATGACACGTGACATACTGGTTGTACCACCACTAATTCTGGTGGCAACTCCAACTCGTAAGCTAATTGACCAATCCTTCGCAAGATTCTATATGGCCCAATATAGCAAGGACTAAGCTTCCCCTTCTTCCTAAATCTTATAACCGCTTCCATAGGCGAAACTTCCAGAAACACCCAATTATCAACTTGAAACTCTAGGTCTCTATGTCGCACACTCGAATAGGACTTTTGGCGGCTCTGAGTAGTCTTCAAATGCTCTTGAATCAACTTAACTTTCTCTATAGTATAATAGACCAAATTTGATCCCAACAACTTTGTTTCACCAACTTTGAACCAACCAATTGGCGATCTACACCTTCTCCAATACAGAGTCTCACACGGTGCCATCTTGGTACTGAATGAGAGGTATGTGATCATCCCAATTACTTTTAACATCAAGGACATATCCTCCACTGTTTAAATAAAGTGCTTTGCCTGGCCACCTCTCTGAGGATGAAAAACTTGTGCCTAATAATTTCTGAAAAAACTTCTAACATGGTCTTCCCTATTTAAGTCCATCTATGTCCGAAACACCCAATCTGTCTTGGTATCTCAAGGTAACATCATCTCCCTTTATTCAAAAGGCATCGTCTTATACTTCTGAATATCCTTTTTCAACTGCAACACATAGGGATCATCAAATTGTTTCTCCTCCTCTTCGGCTACTAAGGGGGAACAAGAAGCACTTCCTGAAAACACTTATAGTATTTTTGTGAACTAAGTCTTTGACATGTACTCTAAATTTTAGAGTCCCGTGCAATGGCACTACCCTCGTAGCACATAAATAGGCACGATTTTATAGCTTTTATGTGATCACTTTATCATCAATAGCTAAGCTCGGTGATCATTCTACTTGCTTTGGGTTTCTTAAACAGGACATAATCCCTGTGGTAATTATAATTTTTTTCCCTCATTAGAAAACTGATTTTCTTTTTCATATCCAATGCTAACTATTCGAGTTTCATCTGGACTTACTGATGGTTTTCACACCTCTCCTTTAGATCAAAGGTCTTATACTTGCGGATCCTTTTTTTAGAGACTAAATTATTCACATAACGGAAATCTAATGTATTCTTAACTATCATACACAATATTAATAATTTAACTCTGCTTACACTGTCAATCTTGGAGAAACCACATTCTGGTAATTCCTAAAAGCTATTCTTCTATAGCTTGCTCTCTTATTGCTAGCTGATTGTTTTTCCCACTATCACTGTACTTCAGATTTAACTTAAACTCTTTGGGTTCTAACACACGTTCAATATTTCAAATAGTCATCCACTCATTA
The DNA here is from genome assembly GCA_005239495.1 of Nicotiana undulata. Lineage (NCBI taxonomy): Eukaryota > Viridiplantae > Streptophyta > Magnoliopsida > Solanales > Solanaceae > Nicotiana > Nicotiana undulata. Next base: position 34,399 of record ML267647.1, read on the forward strand.
GAGTTAACCTGGCTAAGTAACTCAAATTGTACCTCTACTAGCTCTGCTGAAAGTGCTAATTCATTGTATCAACTCAAACATACTTACTATTCTTTTACTAACCACCTGCTAACGTCATGTGTTCAGGTTCTGCTTTGAATAATTAAAGTGAAGCATAAGGTTATTTTTAACTTCTTTCATCATCTGACCATATTCTTTTGTCGCACCCTATCATTCTTTTTGAACTATGTACATGGATCACACTTAGAGAAAGTTCATCTCTCTTAAACGAAAAATGGAATATTTAACCCCAAATTTTCTATGCACTTCAAAATCATTTTCGACTATAAACATATGGAGAAAACACTTAGTCACATAATCTAAGGGGGAACTGTCTTATCTTTTATCTCACAGTAATAGCCACTTCTTATACAAATTCACTAACATAGTACTTTCTGGTTATGATTTGAATAAATCTAAACAACTTAAAAATCGTTCCTTGAAATTCACTATTGGCTGCTCTTGGTTCTCATTGCATACATCATATCTTCTATTCATTTGCATGAGTTGTACGAAATCACATCTTTGGTAATAACAAACGTTTCTGGCCCCTAGGTATTACCCTTAGGCTCTTTTCTGTCCAAAACTATAGTGGCCAATGTTAGGGTCTGACATCTAAACTATCATCATCCCACATATGGATCCATTTCCAAGAATTAAAAGAAATTATTCTCTAAGGTAAAAACATACGATTACCATACACAAACTTATTCTTCAGACTATACCCTCATCTAATAAATCACTTACTGCACCATCCGGTGTGTCTTGGTCTTAATCTAGACCTAAAATATGCGAAGATTTCGCTATAACCACTGTTATTTACATTTTCTTTTAGCACCCATAGGCATCACTGTATACTTACCAATCGCTAGAATTTTGATACACTGAAAATTGGAGATCTGGTAACTGAATAACTAATAACTGGCATCCTGAATAACCATAAACTTGCTAACTGAAAGATTGTATAACTGGTAATTGAGGTAAACTGATGACCATAGAACATCATAACTACTTTTGTACTTTCTGATAAGGTTATTCTCTAATCTGTACTACTACCCATTGCATCCCACTTTTAACATCATCTCAAGTCTCATTTGTTACTAACATGTACTCCATAATTATAACCCAATGGGAAATCACCATCTCTAGAAGCTTGGGTTTTTCTTGCCCATCGCTTGGGCATCTAATACGTTTGGAATTTGATAGGAAGAGAAGGTGAACTATTGATCTAAGCTTCATGGAACAATCTAGAGTAGAAAGAAGTGAGACAATCCTGAATGTCTTGGTAGTTAACCGTTTATATGAGTGGCTGGCACACACATATAAAGGAAACTCCACTGGACATGGCTTCATAGACTCCCTAGGACTATTGAACCTAGTGCTCTGATACCAAGCTTTGTCACGCCCCGAACCTGGGCCTGGACGTAACACGACACTTGATGCCTGACTACATGTGACCGAGCGAACCAACTGGATGGCTGAATCAACATGTGATATTATAACATACTGAATGCGGAAGATAAACTAACACATGTTGATATACTGAAAGTCTGGATGATATAAACCAAAATGCGGAAATACTAATACAATTCTAAAACATATTTATAGCCAACATGGCTTAATATGAAAAGCATGCGACTCTGTCTAACTGTTACTCTAGTCTATGAAGCCTCTAATGAAGTACTGAAAAACACTGACTGTCTAAAAATACTGAAGACTGTAAGGTAATGATAGTTCCCCGAACGAACTGGGGATCACCAAATAGCTGGTACGAGAATCCTAGCGCTCTGAATCGTCAACCTGTAAATCATTACCTGCATCGTGAGATGCAGGCTCCGGGCAAAAGGGACATCAGTACATTTGAATTGCGCTGATATGTAAAGCAACTGAAAGAACGAATTATAAATGCTGAAATTGAAACTAAGCTGATAACTCAAATGATAACTGATAAATGAAATGATAACTAATAACTGATAACTGAACTAATAACTGATAACTGATAAATGAACTAAACAAAGGAAGTAAGGATATACTCCCTCTTCTGAATGATGAACAACCTATTTATCTAAATATTAAACTGCGGCCTCAGGCCCAATATATATATATATATATATATATATATATATATATATATATATATATGTGCACAAACTGCAGCCTTGGGCCCAAGTATACGTATACATAACTACGACCTCAGGTCCTAATATGCATAAAGCATAAGCTGCGGCCTCAGGCCCAAACATGCATAAAACATATAAACTGCGGCCTCAGGCCCAAATACAGGTGTTCAACATTCAGGAACTGAGAATCATACTGAAATACATAATACTGAAATATGATATTGAACCATATTGAGTTACATGATACTTGAATATTGAATAGAGCTAGACTGAGACATGTATTCATGAACTGATTATGAAAATTAAAACTTTAACTGTTTATGACATGCTGAGTAAGCTATATTGAGACTCAGGAACATCAAACCCAAGTCTATATTGAATACGAACTGAGCTCACAACGTTCAGAATGAAAGTCATGAATGAGTTATGAAGCTAGAGAATAGAAGTTCTGCAACTATTCAAGGACCTAGGCTTAACGATATTTCTGAGGCAATTAGTAACGTCGTAAAAGAAACGTATTGTAGGGAGAATCAATAACATTCCCAAACATAGAGAGTTAGCCTCACATACCTTAACTTCATTCTCTTGAGCGTAATACAATATTTGCCAACCCTTTCAACTTTTATCTATATCAATACAAGTCAAAGGGATTTCATATTAGCAATAATACTCATGTTTTGGTCCCTTAGGCATTTTATCAACCACTTAGCGGTATAAAGCTTCATATCTCTTATTAATGGTGTTTCTACACCCAATAATCGATCCTCTTACTCCTAGATAAATTCTAATGTCTCAATTGGCTATAATCAATACCATTCTTTATCACCCATAAGGTAAACAACACTCTTAACCCATAATCAACAATCAATAACCCAAACCTATAATCATTCATGTTTTTCTATCAAACCCATCAACACATAACTCATGAATTAGCGTCTACAATCATTATCCAATTTTAGAATCTTTTAGAGGGTGAAGACATTACCTTTTGAAGTTCAATCCCCTTGAATTCGAGTTCTATGGTTCCTTCGCTCGACAAAGATGTCCCAATCGAATATATAATGATATGGAGGGTTTACCCATGTTAGTAAGATGTTGGGAAATTGAAATAAACTTAGAATCACTATTAGAACTTACCTTGGGTGGTGGAGGGATCCTTAAGTAGTTATGTATTTGAGAGCTTTCCTTCCTAGCGCAAGTTTTTATGTTTTCGGGCTGTGGGGGGACGAAATAGGGTAAACAATGACTTCCCAGGTCGGCCACTGCGTCCCAGAAGGCCTGACCGCGGTCCCGACCGCGGCAAACTGCTGGAGCACTACCTCACCACCGCGGTCGCGGCCGAACGCGGTAGTTGCGCAGTGTTCTGTAAAACGGGCATAACATTTTGCACAGATCTCCGTTTGGACTCCACAATGTATCGTTGGAAAGATATTTCAAAGGCCTACAACTTGCATGGTTTGATATTTCCCAAATGCTTTACATATTTTCACCAAAACCTTCTAGAAGACAGACCTTCTGCAAACTTAGTCGATTTTGTCTAATCTTATGCACTTCACTTTCCATTTTGATTTTGAAACAACTATTTTCACCCATACTCATACCGATAGGACTTCATATGTCTAAAATATAACCTTACTACTCATTTAACACATTCATATCTAAGCCAAATTTGCGGGGTGTTACACATAGCGCGGTTAAATACTACGTTATGTGTGTTGTCTTGTCGACTTGAAAAGCTACCCGCCTGCAAAATTTGTATTGTATCCGAAAGAATCTTTAACACGTGAAGCATAGCGCGGTTAAATACTACGTTACATGTATTTTCTTGTGGACTTGAAAATCTACCCGCATGCAAAAGATGTATTGTACCCCAAAGAATATTTAACACGCGAAGCATAGCGCGATTAAATATTATGTTATGTGTGTTTCCTTGCCTATAAATAACTAGCGCATTTTAGTTATTATCTGCGCTTAACCAAAATAAATGGCAAAACTTTCCATAAAAGCGGGGTTTTTTTTGCATTAACAAATGTCTGGACGCAATGACCAACCAATGTGCTAATGTGGCAAACGATGTATGATGAAGTCATGTTGGTCTGATGGTCATGTTGGACGTAGATACTGGATGTGTGTAAGCAGGTTTGCAGGCAATGACGGAAATTGTTTATATTTTGAGGAATGGTATAATGAACCCATTAAGCAGGAATGCTACAAAAATCTTTGCAGTATATTTGGAATGAACTGTGAATACCAACGCCGTGAGTCTGAAATGAAACAAGAAATTGCGGTATTGTAGGAGAAACTAAAAGAGGCGGAAGAAGAAAAAAATAGGCTGGAAGAGAAATTTAAGTGGTTGGAGAAGAGAATACTAGACTATAGTGACTAAACAATGAGATGTATATGTTGAGTGTAGTGTTTTATCTTTATGCTTTCTGTGTCATGTGTTTTCATTAGTTGTACTAAATTAAAACTATGTTAATTTGCTATGTTTATTTTTGTGTTGTAGAATTAAAATAATGAAGAACCGGAGAAATAAAAACATAATGCGCATATAATATAAACAATAAAAAGTGTTGATATTATTTACATATCATAATATTTACATAACATACAAAAAAAATCAATGCGTCCCACAACCTGTGTGCTTCAATGCAACCACTGACTGCAACTGCAGGAACCGCTCCCAGGCCCAAATCTAACATACAAAGTGGACGCAAAATTTAAGATATATTTTTACTGGGTATATTATAATGAATAGAGTATTCGAACATGTTTTCACCTGGGTGCCCATGCTCGCCGGCACATCTGCCTGTACAAGTAGGCGAGACAACATCATCCCAGCTGTATTGGGGTAAATCATCTAGCCGCTCAAGATGATGAAGAAATCTCAAGCTGACTAGGTACCCCAAAATGTTCAGGAACAAGACCCCTCCAAACATAAAAAGTAGCAGCAACCTCATGTACCAGTTAATATGCAGCTCCGGTGTATCATCTGTGATGTCAGGGTGCAATATCTCCAAATGGTCTCGTATAGTGGTCAACTACAGACGACTGGCCCCAGCCAGTGCAGTCTCCTCCTATGGCTGGAAACCAATGAGCTTCTGCAGCATGTCCAGGTGATGTCCACCTGTAAAATCTCTCATGTCCTGCGATAGAGAAACATGGTGTCCATCAACGGGCAACCCATATATAACCTCCACGTCCTGCAGTGTGATGGCGGCCTCGCCAATGGGCAAGTGGAATGTGTGCGTCTCCGGTCGCCACCGCTCTATCAAGGCCGTGATCAAAGACCAATCAAGCTGCAGCCGCCAGATCTCCAAAATCCTATAGAAGTCCATATCCTGCAGGCGTATGACTACACGGGGATGGAGAACGCGGCCCTTTAGAAAGTCTCACATGTCGTCCAATCTCCTGACGCGGAGAGTCTGGCCCAGTAACTCTCCCTCCCATATGTGGGAGGACCTATGCTCGCCCTGTAACAACAGTAGCTCATCGCTGGAAGGTCCGGGATGCATAGGCGGAACCTCCATGTCGTCTACTGTAAATTAAACAACATTATTTACATGTTAGTTTTATTATTTTATGTGTTTGTTTGTAAATTAAATAATTAATTTTTATAATTATACAAGATTTAATTATTAAGTATTCTCATATGGGTTCTAGGCTTGATATTAAGTATTCACAACGCTATACCTGACTGTCTAATCAATTTCAAGTATAGCGCCTTTTTAAAATATGCTATACTTTAACGTTCAAAACGGACGTTAAGGTATAGCGCCCTTTAAAAGGTTAAAGGACACTATATGTATTTTGATTTTGATCACTATATTTTTTTCCACTCATTTTGATCACTATATTTTTTTCCACTCATTTTGATCATTTAAGTCCAGATCACATTTAGGTTCGTGACTCTACTATGAGGCCGTGAAGATAGGTTTCGTTCCAATAATAGAAAGACTGAAATATCATTGTGAAGGGATGCAATTTTCCAAGTGTAACTCTAGTCCGGTGCCTATTGGACGTAGAATTCTATCAAAGCGTAACATTTTCTTCATTATTAACCATCAGATTATGGTTCTTTTGTTTTATTTACCATGTGAATATTTTTTGCGCGTGGCGGATCTTGTTTGGATGTATGAGTCATGAAGCACCTATTGGCTTTGGCCAAATTATTTTATGTATGCATAGAAAATACTTTTAAAAAATCAATAATTGATCATGAGCATCCTTTATAATCATATTTGACCGCTGTCAATTAATTGTTGGACTTTAAGCCATTGGGCTTTAAAGACAAGGAGTGTGAATTGGGAAATGGTGGGAAATAAAATGGAGGAAAATGAAAATTTGAATCAAGTGAACTTTGTACCACATTGGTGAAAGACAACTACACTTGTGTGTATAAATATAGGATCACTTCTTAGAGCTCTTAAAATGAGTTGAAGAGAATGAACCCTCGCGTCGTCGTCGTCGCTCGGCTTCGGCTTCGGATTTGTCAAATGATCGATAAGATTATTTTTTGGACAAAAGTTATTTAATTAATTATTTAAGAATTAATTAAGTGCCAGTCAGTTCATTAACGGAATTAACTGGAATGTATAATCCAAAACGCTGAACGCTGCCTCCGAGGCATGGCTTCCTTTTCACTCACTGAAAATCTAGAATTTCCTTCTGAAAAGTATTGCATTCTACTTCGCAGTCTATCTCTCAAATTCGTAAGTGTGATTTTGCTCTGTTCTTTGAGTTCGTTGGTATCCTGCAGTTTGTATTGCCATTGTTGCAGGAAGGTTTATTCCGTTTCATCCTGGGAGGATTTAATCCATTACCTTGGCAACTTCTGAGGGGGTTAAAAATCCTTAAGGACGCACAAGAAAATTGTGGACTCGGAATATTTCTTATCGTTTACAGATTTCTGTTTCTTCTAACAGTTTTCTAATTTTTGTTTTAACACAGTATCGACAACAAGCTTAGGGAATTTTAATTTAACGTTTCTTTGTTGAAATTTGTATTGAACTGTTATCTATATTTTGTATACTGGTTTGGAGACTAAAGCCTTTGTGCTTTCTACTCCAATAACTTTTCTGTCCGGTTTAAAGTATATCAAAACTTTACCGGAATAATAAACGTACGGGTTTGAAGTATATAAAAACTTCATCATTGTTACGTGTTGTATGTTTGATTTGGTATTCAGATTGAAGATATCAAAACTTCACTGATATAACAAAGTTCTGTTTGTTTCCAACTCTACAGAAACATGACGAATGAAAACCAAACTAATGAAAATGTTGCTGGAACGGGTGCTTCATCGAGTGTTGCTGCTTCGTCAAGACCAGCACATACAATGGCACCGATAGAAAAACCCGGGAAATTTTTCGGTACAGACTTCAAACGTTGGCAGATGAAAATGCTATTCTATATAACTACACTAAGCCTGCAACGATACATCAAGGCGGATGTTCCAGTCGTGGGAGAAGATACTGCTGAGGCTGAACGATTTGTGGTAATTGAAGCATGGAAACACTCTGACTTCCTATGCAGAAACTTCATTTTAAGTTGTTTGGAGGATGGTTTGTATAATGTTTATAGTGTCATTGAAACTTCAAAAGAGTTATGGAACGCTATTGAGAAAGAGTACAAGACCGAGGATGTTGGATTTAAGAAGTTCGTTGCTGCAAAAATTTTGGAGTTTAAGATCATTGACACTAGGTGGTCATCACTCAAGTCCAAGAATTGCAAGTCATCGTGCATGACCTCCTTGCTGAAGGTATGACCTGAGTCAATAATTTATTAATAATATTAATAGTGTTATTAATTATAAATTTGTTATTGAAGGTATGGTCATAAATGAGGCGTTTCAAGTTGTTGCCTTCATTGAAAAAGTTACCTCCTTTATGGAAGGACTTTAAGAACTACTTGAAGCACAAGCGCAAAGAGTTGACACTTGAGGATCTAATTGTTCATCTAAGGATAGAAGAAGACAACAAAAATGCTGAAAATAAGTCACGTGGCAACTCGGCAATAATGGGAGCTAACATTGTTGAGGAAGCACCGGAAAATAAAAAGAAAAGAAAGAAGGCATCTGGACCAAAGAATTACCCGAACAAGAAGAAGTTCAAAGGTAGTTGTCACAACTATGGAAAGCTCGGGCATAAGGCCATAGATTGCCGTGCTCCAAAGAAAGAGTCACAAAAGAAGAAGAATCAAGCAAATGTGGTAGAAGTAGAGGAATTGTGTGCCATGTTGTCTGAAAGCAACTTGGTAGGAAATCCGAGAGAGTGGTGGATTGATTCTGGAGCCACCCGCCATATTTGTGCAAACAAGGAACTATTTTCTTCTTATGCTCCCGCAGGACCCGACCAAACTCTTTTTATGGGAAATTCATCTACGACCAAAATCGAGGAAGTTGGCAAAATTGCATTGAAGATGACATCCGGAAAAAATTGTGACTTTAAATCAAGTTCTCCATGTTCCAGAAATTCACAAGAATTTAGTATCTACAACACTTCTTGTCAAAAATGGATTTAAGTGTGTGTTTGTTTCCAATAGTGTTGTTTTAAGTAAGAATGATCTGTATGTAGGAAAATGTTACCTGAATGAGGGTCTTTTTAAGCTAAATGTAATAATTATTCCTATCAATAAAGTTGAAGCTTCTTCTTACTTAGTTGAGTCAAACACTTTATGTCATGCACGCTTAGGCCACGTCAACCTCAAAACATTACAGAAAATGATTAATTTCGAAGTATTGCCAAAATTTGATTGCATTAACTAAAAATGTCAAATCTATGTGGACTCAAAGTATGCTAAGCATCCGTATAAGTCTGTCGAATGGAATTCAAGTCCTTTAGATTTAATTCACACAGATATTTACGACATGAAGTCAACACCATCTCGCAATGGGAAAAATTACTTCATCACTTTTATTGACGATAGTACGAGATATTGCTATGTTTACCTACTTAGTCGTAAAGATGAAGCAATTGATGCATTCAAGCAATACAAGAATCAAGTTGAAACACAACTTAACAAAAAGATCAAAATGATAAGAAGTGATAGGGGTGGCGAATATGAATCTCCTTTTGAATAAATATGTTTGGAAAATGGCATTATTCACCAAACAACTGCCTCGTACTCTCTTCAATCTAACGGAATTGCGAAAAGAAGAATCGAAAATTAAAGGAAATAATGAATGCCTTGTTGATAAGTTCTGGTTTACCACAGAACTAGTGGGGGGAAGTTATACTTACAGCAAACCGAATAATCAATTGTGTACCCCACAGTAACACACAGTCCATCCCGTACGAAAAGTGGAAAGGAAGGAAACCCAACTTGAAATATTTCAAAGTGTGGGAGTATTTATCTAAAGTACAGGTTCCTACGCCTAAAAGGGTGAAGATAGGATAAAAAACGGTTGATTGTGTATTTATTGGATATGTAACCAATAGCAAGGCATATCGTTTTCTGGTTCATAAATCAGACAATCCTGAGATCCACGTTAATACGGTAATAGAATCAGATAATGCTGAATTCTTTGAAACTATTTATCCGTATAAAAAGGAAAGTGAATTGTCCTACCAAAAGTCAAAACGACCTCGGGAGGAAACAACAGATCATATGCCTAATGAGGAAAATCCGAGAAGAAGTAAACGTCAAAGGACATCTACTTCATTCGGTCCAGATTTTTTGACTTTTCTGCTAGAAAATGAGCCTCGAACCTTCAAGGAAGCAATGTCTTCCTCAGAAGCACAATATTGGAAAGAGGCTGTCAATAGTGAAATAGAATCCATATTGAGAAACCACACTTGGGAATTGGTTGATCTTCCTCCAGGTAACAAAACTTTGGATTCTAAATGGATTTTCAAGAAGAAAATGAAAGACGATGGTACTATTGACAAATACAAGGAATGACTTGTTGTCAAAGGATTTATACAGCGAGAAGGTCTTGACAATTTTGACACATACTCGTCGGTAACAAGAATTACATCCATTCGGATGCTAATAGAGTTAGCCTCCTTGTATGGTCTTCAAATCCATCAAATGGACGTAAAAACAGCCTTCTTATATGGTGATCTGGAGGAAGAAATTCACATGAACCAACCTGAAGGATTTGTGGTTCCGGGAAAAGAAAAGAAGGTGTGTCGACTAGTTAAGTCCCTTTACGGACTAAAACAAGCACCCAAGCAATGGCATGCGAAATTTGACCAAACAATGTTGTCAAATGGCTTTAAGATTAATGAATGTGATAAATGTGTTTACATTAAGAAAGTTCCAAATCATATAGTCATTGTTTGCTTATATGTTGATGATATGCTAATAATGAGCAAAGACATTGCCTACATTCAAGCTACTAAGCGTATGCTTCCTAGTGAGTTTGATATGAAAGACTTAGGAGTTGCCGATGTAATTCTAGGAATTAAAATCCAGAGGACACCTCAGGGTCTGGCTTTGTCTCAATCAAATTACGTGAAAATGGTACTTGAAAAATTCAAACACTTGGAATTTAGAAGTGCAAGAACTCCAATTGACTTAAACCATTATCTTGTAAAGAATAAATGTGAAAGCACATCTCAATTGAATTATGCTTGTGTATTTGGAAGCTTAATGTATATCATGAACTGTACACGTCCTGATATAGCTTGTGCAATAAGTAAACTTAGTCGATTCACAAGTAATCCCAACAAACATCACTGGTTGGCAATGAAACGAGTTCTGGGATACTTGGAATATACCCAAGACTACGCCTTGCACTAATTATCCTGCGGTTATCGAAGGATATAGTGATGCGAATTGGATAACCTGCTCAACAGAAACAAAGTCCACAAGTGGATATGTTTTTACTGTTGGCGGAAGAGCAGTATCTTGGAAGTCTTCCAAAGAGACGTGCATCGCTCGCTCTACAATGGAATCAGAGTTTATAGCTTTGGATAAGGCCGGCGAAAAAGCTGAATGGCTTCGAAATTTCTTAGAAGACATTCCATTCTGAACAAAACCTTTGGCTCCTATATGCATACATTGCGATAGTGAGGCTGCAATAGGACGGGCAGGGAGCATTATGTATAACGGAAAGTTTCGTCATAGACGACGAAGACATAAAACCGTTAGACAACTACTCTCTAGTGGAATTATCACTATTGATTATGTAAGATCAAAGGATAATGTGGCGTATCCACTTACAAAAGGTCTAACTAGAGAGGGAGTTGAGAAATCATCTAAGGGAATGGGACTATGGCCGAGGACAAGTCATCATGGCGGTAACTCTACCTAGAATTTTGGATATTCCGAGATCTAGGTTCAATGAGCTCAAACAAAGTTGTGATTGACCGGTTCAACATTGTCAAAGTAAAATCTTTGGTCCCTTCTCGTGATGAAGACAATGTTCAGTAACAAGGATAGAACTTTACACGTTCTTTAATGATTACCTAAGTTTGATGTGGTATCAATCTAAAGGATTACACGTTTAGGAATCACCTATGTAAGTGTGAAGTGGAAGCCGCTTCAATGAGAATTCTGTAAGGCCAATTCTCCACGCACTTATAAAACCAGGCAGTGTTCATGGCTGAAATGAACACAACAATGAGAACCAAAAGACGGTTAAGGGTTGGTTGTGTGACATATGATTGTCTAGGTATACACTAAATTTCGACGGTTCAAAGATATCAAATCTATCGATTGACCGAGTATATTCGACATATGTTCACTACGGAAAGTTCAAAGGAAAACCTACTTATCCAGATGAAATTAATCCTTACTTGCAAATCACACAACTTTCATTTATGATCATTCTTGTTACAGCCATTCCCATTCATGTGGGGGATAGTTGGACTTTATTTGAGCTTTAAAGACAAGGAGTGTGAATTGGGAAATGGTGGGAAATAAAATGGAGGGAAATGAAAATTTGAATCAAATGAGCTTTGTCATGAACTTTGTACCACATTGGTGAAAGACAACTACACTTGTGTGTGTTGATACCCAATTTTTCCTCAAATTCTTTTCAAACTTGCAGATAAGCTTTCAAAATCACTCTTTGTAACAGTGAGTATTTTTCCCTATTTGTATTAAATTATTTTCATGTTTATCTGATATTTTATATTTTAAATAATTGATCTGAAATTAGGTTATAAATAATTTTAAAATATTTCCAGCTCGGTATGTCATTTTTTTAATCATTTTTATCCATTAGGATTCAATTATTTCATAAATTAGTCAATTGGGTCTTATTTAATTTCAATTACAACAATTTTACAATTATGGCCCAATTGAACATTTTTTGCATTATTTCAATTCGAAATTTATGCATTTTTACACCTAATATTAGTTAATTACTGTGATTTTAACTATTTTAACTTGATTTTATTTTTTTATATAATTATTGGCTATTTTAGTCAATTAGTTATCTATTTTATGGGTATTTAATATCTAGCCACTTTTATTTTAGCTAATTTTAACCCCAACCCATCACATTTAACCAACCCAAACCCCAATCAAATACCCAGCCCAATCCTAATCCATACCTGGCCCAACGCCTAATTAAATCTGAGCCGTTGATCAACAAGATCAACGGCCTAAATCCCTCCTTTCCATAATTAACTCTCACCTACCCCCCTTCCCCCGTCTCATTTTCGAGACTCTTCATCTCTCTCAATCTCTCTGTTACTCTCTCTAGCATTCTCTAGAAGCCTCATTGGCTTCTCTTCTCCGATGGACCCCCCTTCTCCGGCCACCTCTGACCACCATCCTTTCGACCACCAGCCTCCATGAGGCCTCCTCTCTCTGGTTCACTTCATCTATGAAGCCTTTAATGGCTTCGACCATGCCAAATAGCTACTGTGGTTGCTGCTTGGGTTATTTTTGGCTTTCTCCGGTGGGGTTTTTGACACGACTATGCCAGAACCACCATGACCGTTGAGTTTCACGACAAGTTCTCCGACTTCCTCTAGGTTCTTATGAAACCCTAATTTTTGCCTAAACCTCCTAAATCTCTGGTATTTTTGACGATTCCTACATGTTTCTTTATGTTTTACTTTATTCTCAACTAAATCTTTAAGATCCGTCAACCTTAAAACGTTTTGCTTACTTTTTAAAATTAGGGTTTTTCTGAGTTTCTACACTTGTTTAAAACTGATTTCTTCCTTATGTTTTAACTTTTCCTTTGCATATCTCTACTGATTCTATGCTCTTACCGCTTTTTCACTTGCCTATGTTGAAGAGCCCTAATTTCTTTTAGACCTTTGTGTTTGGTTCTTCTTACTGCCTATTTCTTGTTAAGTTTTCTGTGATTATCATGCTTCGAATGATTCTTTAGTTTGTTTGTGGCATCTTTGTGTGATTATATTCATATGTTGTTCATCTCTTGCCTCTTTCTGTCAACGTTGCTAGACATGTTTGTTGCTACGATTGTTTGTCTTACTTATTTATATGCTGAAGTATGGTGTTATAACTCTCTTGACTGATTCTAATCTCCTTACTTGATGGCTTGATTGAAAGGTTCCTGTAAAACCCTAGAATGCTATTCAATTGTTTAAACTAATTGATTTGTTGTAGTACTTTATTCTATTGAATCACTCCTTAATTGGAGTTTCTGAATTTGGTCTTAATTGTTTACCCTATTGCTTAGTAAAATTTATTCTCTCCTTGTGGAGTCTTGACTGATTTTCATTTACCTTATATGGCTATGTGTTTTACTTTTTGAATTTGAATCCCTTGACTTAAGGGAGTGATTGTCTTGATTCCATAGTTAATTGATACTGAGTTTCCCTATTACTTAAGAGGCCTGGATACTTTCCTTATTTAAGTATGGTACTGATTTTCCTTTACCTTATGTGGCTGCATGTCTTTACCATTTCTGAGTTTGAATCCCATAATTCAAGGGAACCGTGTCATTGATTTCCTGACTGATAGGGATTCAGCCTTCTCTTATTACCATGCATTTGTGACTCTTACCTTATTTGATCACTTGTTTTCAACTATAAGTACTCATGCTCTTTCATTAAACAAGAGGAGGAACAAGAACACTATTCTAAGCTTCTCTCACACACACTACTTGTGTTAAGAACTTACTCTCTCTTACAAATTTCTTTGCTCTACTACTGCTCTCTTTTGTTCTTGGTTACTGTTAGCCGGCTATAAGCCAAGGCTAACCATTGTGCTCATTTTGCTCTTTCATTCTTCTTACTCTCTCTCTCACTGGTATGTCCTAATTAACGTTCAAGTTTCAAACCAATGTGTTTACTACTGTCTCATTTTATTATATTCCTAATTGTCTTCTATTTGTGCTTCTACTGTTCAACTTGTAATTAAGTCTCTTGTTTAGCTTTCAGTACTCACCATGCTTCATCTCTTTAAGATTTACATGCTAATGCTTCTAGGATTGTTGTTTATTCTTGATTTGTACTTGTTATGCCTGTATCATGTTACTGTCTATTGTCATGTTTAAACTTGGTTATTTCCTGATTCCATGAACTCCTCTAATTTGTGAAACTATGTTTAAACAAGTTTTACTAAATCTATGCATCTCTTCCTGATTACTATGGGGCTCATCTATCCCCTGAATTTCTCTGATTTACTATGTTTAAACAAATTTTATTGAATATGCATCTTCTCTTGCCTGTTATGTGACCTATTTGTCCCCAATCCCCATTGTCTTCGTATTGCTGGACTTGTTCTGATATGTTCTTCTCAGACACTACTACTGTTTTTAAAAGCTATTCTGTCAAAATAAATCTTCAGTTTGTAAGTTCTTTCAACTGTATCCTGTCTTTCAAAAACTCTATCTCTCTTTTAAACTCACTCCTAGCACCTCACACAACTCCTAGAAACTCAGGTTATACCCCCTCAGTGTAAGCATTATTTAGGGAATCTTGAGTTCCCTCTGAACTTTGACACACTGAGGCTGGTAATTTCACACCGCAACTGCTTCAAATTGTGGCAACTATGTCTGGGTGCTGGTATTGGCCAGGGACCCACGAGGCTCTAAGGGATCTTTGCCGCACCCGGACCATGAAAGGCTTTGAAACTCGAAAGGATTAAGGTTGAGAGATATGGGCCGGATTGAAGGCTCCCTATAGAATTAGCTTCTTATTGACCTTTAAGTGATGTAATTTATTATTCTTGATTTGTAATAATTTGTAAATGAATAATTGGGGCTGGATAGTGGATATGGGAGGGGGTTATGCATGTTTAGTATAGTAACGGGTAGAAATTATAACTATAGGATTTATTTCCCTATGTGTGCAATAGTATCTTGTTTAGGACATGCATATCATGCAATAGAAATCATGTTCAGGTTATTTTCAGCATGTACATTATTTCCTGTCATTTTATAAGCCATGTTCACAGTTAATAACTACAACAAGTGATATAATGTATGGCTATTGCATCTTCATAAGCATTGCATGTAGAAAACCTGCCTATAGGATTTTTACTTGTGTGCATTAGATATCCTGCTATTTATAACTTCGTATTGGTTTCGAATTACAGTTGTTGAACACCTAATAATCATGCTTAACCTTGCTAAAATGTGGTCGATTGGTTGAAACGATCTGCAAATATAGCATCACCTCTCTTAAAAAATCAGAACTAAAGTCTGCATGTTCACCTTTAAACAAACATGCAATGTATGCGAACGCCTAGGCAAACTTTAGGCCTAATACATTATTAAAACCAAAACCTAATCGTGTTTCACTTAGCTGGTATTAGAACCAATCAGTCCTTTGTTTTGAAATTCTTAAACTCTGATGCTTTTCATTCCTGTTTTATCTCTTTATGAAATTCACCCTATTTCCTAAAAAATTCCTACTCCACTATTTTTCAAATACTAATTCTGGAAATCATGTATTCATTTCCTCTTTAACTAAGTTATTAGATTGCTGCTCTATGTGTTACTGGATTTCAAAGTCAGTTCACTCTTTTTCAAAAGTCATTCAGTTTGAACCCTTGCCATATTTTTTGAAATACTTTACTCGTTCTCCTTTTATTAAAGTTTTACTAAACTACTGATTTCTACTCTGCTTTGAAACGCTGGATCTTTTAAAAGTTACTGGCCCTTTGTGAATCACTCTTTCATTTTTTTTTTACTTTACTGATTTTCTGAAGTTCTTCATCTGCTTTTACTGAAAACTTCATCTAAAATGTTGTGCACTTTTAAATCCTGCTACTATCTTTGAATTACTGGACCTTTTAAATTCAATCTCTCTTCTTTAAGCTACTCTTTTTTAATGGGATTTCCTGCTTTATTACTAAGTTTCCAAGGAATCAGCCGCTTACCAAAACTGCTGAAACCTACTGACTTTCAACTCAAAAACTCTTGTTTTAAATCCTGACTTTGAGACCTTAATTGTGTTTGAGACGTGCTATTTACGTGTTTACTTGTGGAGGGATCTGTGAGCCATTATTTGCCCTTATGTGTTCCCATATTTGTGGTCATATTTGTTGTTTTATATGTCTCTTAGAATTTTATTCCTTTAAACTTAGGAGTTCAGCCTAGTACTCACCTTGTAGGATTAGTAATTCTAAATACCCTCCAGGGCTTATAGAATGGGACGAGTAATAGCACGCAATAAGCTTCGTGACCGATACACGCGTTTTAAATACCTTAACGGGGCGGGAAGGGTAGAATATGGATGTGATGACCGGTGCGCTAATACCACGTGTGGCCCCTCTTCGAGGCGTGACATACCGGGTATTCATTGATGTGATCCGTATTGATTTAAAACCTAGGACATTTTTAATCAAATGATTTTACTTTACTATTCTTTGAAATTCTTTTGACAATTTCAGCATTTACTTGAAATCCCCTTTTACGTGAACCTTACTTGCTACTTGTTCACCGTCCAAATTCACGAAGCTTCTTGGCTGGGACCCACAGTTTTGGATCTTAAGGGGTGCCTAACACCTTCCCCTTGGGATAACTTCAAGCCCTTACCCAATCTCTGGTAATGCAAACTAGTTCCTGAGTTATTTGCTCTAGGTGCCCTAACGCACCATAAAAATCGTTAGGTGGCGACTCTTCCTTAAACCTTTCCTTTAAGGAGTTGTCCAAAATGTCATAAACCCGATCTCTCCGTACCTAACCCGTGTGGAGGAAAAAGGGGGCGCGACAGCATGGCGACTCTGCTGGGGATATTCCCTAGGCTTATACCATTACAATTTGCTTTGTGAATTTGGACCTTTAATTTTTATTTAAAAGCTTACGCCTTTTCCCATTCCCCTTTATATGTTGTTAACTGTTTAACTTTCTCAAGTATTTATTTCACCTGAACGAAACTGACATATCTTCATGTTTTCTTTGTAACCGCTTTCCATTGTAACTGTTGCATTTCCTTTCTTTACCGCTTTCCTCAACGTGAAAATACATGCCTATTTGTTTAAATGATATTTATTGCATATCATGCTCCACATTCATATTTCACTCGTGCCAAACAAAAATCCTATATCAACGCTTACAATGAGTGGTTGCGCTATTCCCATATTATTACCCCCTAAATTCGGAAAGGCGTATTTGCGGTAAAACTAGTCGATCAACGATGCAGTCGACGGTTTCGTGCATTCCCCCTTGAGTTGTTCGCTCAAGGGTATCAGTCTAAAACCCCATAGAAATCTTACTCTATTGTAATGTTGCATGCATCATGGTCAAACCTAGTCAGGCTCAGTTTGTTGTCCGCACAATAGCCTTTAAGATAGCCTTGTCCAAAGTCCATTGGGTTTCCCTGGAACCCAAACGGACGCCTTCACGTTTTGTGCATTTATTTGGGGAACTAAATGCTCTTTGCTAATTATTGATGTTAAATAGTCGAGTCCGGTGGGGGTAAGGGTCTAACCCTTCTTATTTTGCAGAAATGAGGCACGAAATCCCAAGATTCGGCATGGTCGCCAATATCTACCCCAAATTGTTAAACTGGTGGGAGGATCTTCACTCCAGCGACAAAGCACTCGTCAGGAAACACTTGGGCAACCTGCCCTCCCTTTTGGATATTCAGCCTAACAAAATAATGATAGAGGCTGCTACCCTATTCTGGGATTGCGATCGATCAGTATTTCGCTTCGGAAACAATAAAATGACACCGTTGCTGGAAGAAATAGGAGGTTTGGCCAGTTTGGCTTGGGAATCTCCAGGGTTGCTGATGTCTGAGAATCGCACAGGCCGGGGTTTTCTCAAAATGTTGGGACTAAAGAAAAATCCGGACTTGGTATGTTTAAAGGATTCGTACATCCCTTTTGATTACTTGTACGAAAGGTTCGGTCGTAGCAAATCATACCGCACTTATCAGAATGAGTTCGCCCTCACTTCTCTAGGGAACATCCATCGCCGAGGGTTTGCTTTCATGGTTTGTTTTCCGGGTTTTATGGTGTTCCCGACAAAGAAGGAGAGGATTCACACTAGGTTGGCCATGGTCACTAAGACTTTAATGGAGGGGATCAATGGACAAGACTTCAACATTGTGCCTATGATCATTGCAGACATATACCGAGCCTTAGAAAAGTGTCAACGGGGAGCAAAACACTTCGAAGGTTTCAACTTACTGCTTTAGTTTTGGCTCACGGAACACCTACAAAGGGGTGACTACCGATAAGACATCCATCGAAGAATCTGGGATGACCATAATGCTTTCCACCACCCAAAGAGAATGAACTATATTCCAGACATGTTCGCTCAGCCGGAAAATGCCGAGGGATGGGTTGAATTACTGGGAAATTTGACCGAGGACCAGATTCAGTGGATGTTTGAATGGTTCCCAACGGACGAATTTATCATCCGATCCCGAGACGCTTCATTTCTGATATTGATTGGTCTGAGGGGAACGTACCCTTACGTCCATCTCCGAGTTATGAGGCAAGCAGGGAGGAGGCAGGTTATACCTAGGGTTGAGAAGATGGGACATCTTCGAGCAAACTTCCAAGACGACGACAGCCCTTACAAGTGCCAAGCCCAGCATTTGTGGCACTGCAAGATTGTACTGGAGAAAGACACCATTGAGCCAGACATGTATCATGCTAGTTTTACTCCTTTCTATCTAAGCTGGTTAGAAGAAGATATGGAGGGCCAATTCGAGCCAGGATTCGCTCAGGGTCACCGGGTTATAGATGAGAAGGTCAAAGGCGTAGGTTAAATTCAACATTCTACACAAGAGGCTCCGTGAATGTGAAGATAATCATCACCAGATACACGAGTCCAACAGAAAGCTGATCGAGGAATGGAAGGATATGGCTATCAGCTCTAACTAGAGGCTAGGGTACTTGGAGCGAGGTATAGTCGAGCTGGAGGAAAAGTTCAGTAAGAGGATCGAGGACTGCAAAAAGGCTGAAGGAGCCGAAGGAGGATATCTAGCCAGGACATACTTTTTGCTGGGACTTTGCGAGTTGGGAAAGCTGATCAAAAGGAGCAAGAATGCCGAATCTGGGGAAGGTCCTTTTGGGACCAAGTAGATAGGGGTGTCTTTTATTTTGTCTCCTTTGATGTAATAAGGCCATTGGCCACTAGTGACTTTTATTTATTTCGCATATTTAGAGTCGTTTTTATCATCAATAAAATGAGGCATTTAACATTTCAAGTTCTCCAAATTAATTTGTCGCTAGGCCTACCTCGGGCACAAAGAGGTTCCCCAACTTAGGATGCGTTTTACATTTTTGCATTACTTGTTTAAATTACTGCAGTATGTTTTATAATCCTCACTGACTTCCTTACCTTTTGTTTTGTTTTTCTTTATTTATTATTCCCCTCCCCAAAGGTTAGTTCGTGCATTCTGGCATCATCCGCCTACCGCACAAGATCAAAGGTCCCTCCTCTTACTCCTCCTCCTGTCCTCCCAAAGGAAAAACCATGGGTAAAACTAAGATGGCAGATACAAGCGGCACCAGAAAAGACAACAAGGATGAACATGTTGAGACTACTGATGGTCGAGGTATTCAGGTTCTGCACGAGGGTATGTTCCACTGGAAAAGAAACTGCTGAAGTTCCAAGAGGAACTTGACCAAGTCAAGAATTTTGCTCACTTATCACTTTCCCTCAATGTTCCAGACATCCCCTTCCCAAATGCTCCAAACCCCACTTTACCACAGAACATCCCTAAACAACCAAATCACCCCAAGGACACAGTCCCGCCAGCACAATGCAATGCCTGTCACCATAATCCCATTTATGTGGAAACCATGGCTCATTCCACACCGCATACCCCTGAGTCCTACGAGAAGGATAGGCTCATCAGGAATCTAGCCGAGGAACTCAAGAAATTTACCAACCGAGTTCAGGGCGTAGAAGGAGTTAAAGGGATTGAGGGGCTGAACTATGAAGATCTTTGCATACAACCTGATATCGAACTGCCCGAGGGGTACAAACCTCCTAAGTTAGAGATGTTCGATGGTACTGCTGATCCAAGAGTCCATCTGAGGACTTACTGCGACAAACTGGTCGGCGTGGGAAAAGATGAAAGAATCCGCATGAAACTCTTCATGAGGAGCTTAAAAGGAGATGCACTGTCCTGGTACATCAGCCAGGATCCAAAGAAATGGTCTAATTGGGTAAGCATGGCAACGGACTTCATGGATAGATTCCGGTTCAACACGGAGAATGCACCGGATGTATTCTACATCCAGAACCTAAAGAAGAAACCAACGGAGACCTTTTGCGAGTATGATACTCGTTGGACGTCAGAAGCTGCCAAGGTCAGACCGGCCTTAGAATAGGAACAAATGAAGAAGTTCTTTGTGCGAGCTTAGGATCCTCAATACTATGAGCGACTGATGATGGTCGAGGGTCACAAGTTCTCTGACATCATCAAATTGGGAAAGTGAATCGAAGAAGGCATCAAAAGCGGTATGGTCACTAACTTTGAAGCTTTACAAGATACTAATAAAGATCTGCAATCCGGTGGTGTGTCCAGGAAGAAGGATGTAGGAGCCGTGATGGTAGCACAGCAAGCCAAACCCCCTCCTAAATACCAAGTCTATCCCGCACCTTCATTCACATACCAACCAGCTCCAAGTTACCAAGCACCTTCACCTCAATACCAAGCACCCTCACCCACATATCAAGCTCCACCACCCACATATCAGCCTACCTCGCCCAGATATTCCCAACCAGCTCCCGTTTACAATGCCTATAATTCCCAACCTTCTCACTACCAATCACCACCTACTTGCCAAAACTTCCCAAGACCCCGCCCTAACTTCGACCGTCACCCTCCGAAACAGTATACTGCCATAGCTGAGCCCATTGACTAGTTGTATGAAAAGCTTAAAACCGCTGGTTATGTCATACCCATTCCTGCTGCCACCCCTGAGAACCCTTCTCAGTGGGTCAACCCAAATAAATCCTATGCTTACCATTCCGGCATGAAGGGACACACCCTCGAGGAATGTCGTTCCTTAAAAGACAAGATACAATCTCTCATAGACAACAAGATCATTGTAGCCAAGGACCCTGCTCCTAATAATCGCAATAATCCGCTGCCCGACCATAAATGTGGTGTCCATATGATTGAGGTAGATAATGATTGGGATCCCGAGGGATCAATTGGGCTAATTGCAGAGGGTGATCCGAAGAAGCCTTCAATTACTCTCAACCCAACTGTGGTTCAGATGAAGCCATCCGAGGAGGCTGAGGTAAACATGTCCATCCCACTCGAGTTTGAATCGAGATCGCCCGCCAAAGGAAAGGCCTCAGTGCCGATCAAAGTTGAGTTTGTAAGGCCTCTCGAAGATGCAGTCCGGTCACCTATAACATATACTCCGGTGGGAATAAGAATGACCACACCTATTCCAGTGGCAATGTCAACAATGCCACCCTTCTACTATAACGCCATCCCATGGGACTACACCTCTGAAGCAAGGAGGAAAGGTAAAGGCAAGTCTGAGGAAGCCATTGCTGCACAAGGGATGACAAGAATTGGCAGAGTTTATACCCCTGAACATTTGGCCGAGTCTAGCAAGCAGGCCGCCAACCGTCCTCCCACCCTTGAGACAAGTTCAGACGATCATTGGAGAAAGATACAAGCCAAGGAGTATTCAATCCTCGACCAATTGAACAAGACACCCGCTCAGATATCCGTTCTCTCCCTATTATAGAACTCTGAAACACACAAGAGTGCCTTGTTAAAGGTACTGAGTGAAGCATACGTACCAGACAATATCACCAGCGGGGAGATGGCCAACATGATGGGCCAGGTACTGGAGAGCCACAAGATAACTTTCCATGAATATGAGCTACCGCCCGAGGGGTTAGGGCATAACAGAGCACTACACATCACGGTACAATGTGAGGAACATTTCATCACAAAGATCCTAATTGATGGGGGTTCCAGCCTCAACATCTGTCCGCTGGTCACGCTCAAGAAATTGGGCAAAAGTCTACATGAGATAAATGAAGGAGAGATCAAACTAAAAGCCTTTGATG
The DNA here is from genome assembly GCA_005239495.1 of Nicotiana undulata. Lineage (NCBI taxonomy): Eukaryota > Viridiplantae > Streptophyta > Magnoliopsida > Solanales > Solanaceae > Nicotiana > Nicotiana undulata. Next base: position 56,938 of record ML267647.1, read on the forward strand.
GTTCGCAGAGGTCCACCATGGGAGAAATCACCTTGTGCTTAAAGATGGGACCAACTTGGTTCGATGTAGATTTCCAAGTAATAGATGTGCCTGCATCCTACAACTTACTGTTAGGACGACCTTGGATCCACGTTGCTGGGGCTGTGGCATTAACCCTACATCAAGCTGTGAAGTTCGAATGGAATCACCAAGAGGTAATCATTCATGGCGACGGTAGCAACCATATCTACGGTCACCAGACCTTTTTAGTCATCGATGGAAGAAGGAAGTTGGGTGGAGAGATCTACCACAACATTGAACGAGTTAACGCCATTGATAAGGACAAGTGGTGGGACAGTAAGATTGAAAGCATCTTGAAATGGGAAGGGTACGATCCAGGTAAAGGGCTCGGTAAGAATCTCCAGGGAATAACAAAGCCAATAACACTCAAGAAGCACGGTACCACTTTTGGTCTGGGGTACGAGTACACTTGGAAGGAATTCAAGAACTGGTCGCTACCATGGCGCGGCCCCTACTACCCATTGGAGCAGCCAATACCTCACTTAGAGCAAACTTTCCAACAAGCTGATATCATCTACGATACGGATGAAGAGGAAGCGTTAGCAGCAATGAGGGATTTATTTCTGGACGATGAGGACATAGACTGTTGTGTCATTCTTGAAGAGGAGGGGGAGGAAGGCCCTTCCATAGAGGTCGTGAGCAAAGGATCATATCTCAAGAATTGGTCTGTCAGGACAACAAAAGCCCGTCGAGCCTCGGGGTAGCAAGGCTAACAAAACAAGCATTATTTACAGTTTATTTATTTAAAGAATTTTCTTCCTTTTCGCATTTTTAATTTCTGCAAGAAAGAGCTCNGCAAAGGATCATATCTCAAGAATTGGTCTGTCAGGACAACAAAAGCCCGTCGAGCCTCGGGGTAGCAAGGCTAACAAAACAAGCATTATTTACAGTTTATTTATTTAAAGAATTTTTTTCCTTTTCGCATTTTTAATTTTTGCAATAAAGAGATCTCATGTTCAAACTATTATTCAATTTATCAAAGCATTTCCAGTTTCTTTATAAATCTTATATCACTTGCTACTATTTTTCTCCCCATAACTTTATTTACACAATATTACTATTGTTTATCTTGATGAACCAACGACTGTGACATGCAATGCGGCAATGCAACAAACGGATTCTGAGTCAGACGAGGATGATATACCTGCGGATATTATTAAAGAGGTCGAGAACTTTGAGAATAGACCTAAGTCTAACTTGGACGAGACTGAGGTCGTCAACCTGGGAAACGTAGAGAACGTCAAAGAAACACGCATCAACATTCATTTGTCGCCGTCACAAAAGGAGAAATATACGGAACTTTTGAGAGAATATGAGGACATATTCGCCTGGTTATATGATGACATGACTGGCCTCAGTACATCTATTGTGGCCCACAAGCTGCCAACCAATCCAACATGCCCACTGGTGAAGCAAAAGCTCAGGAAGTTCAAACCAGACATGAGCTTGAAAATCAAAGAAGAGGTCACCAAGAAGATCAACGCCGGGGTTCTCCGAGTGGTCGAATATCCTACATGGTTAGCCAACATTGTGCCTGTGCCTGTGCCAAAGAAGGATGGGAAGGTCAGAGTCTACGTCGACTACCGGGATCTCAACCGGGCCAGTCCGAAAGACGACTTCCCCTTACCAAATATACACATCCTAATTGACAAATGCGCCAAGCATGAGCTGCAGTCCTTTGTAGATTGTTTCGCCGGTTACCATCAGATTTGGATGGACGAGGGAGATGCTGAGAAAATGACATTCATTACGCCGTGGGGAGTGTATTGTTACAAGATGATGCCATTCGGTTTGAAGAATGCAGGGGCCACCTACATGAGGGCTATGACTACTATATTTCATGATATGATTCACAAGGAGATCGAGGTATATGTAGACGACGTTATCATCAAATCAAAGAAGGTCGCTGACCATATGGAAGATTTGAGAAAATTCTTCAACAGGTTAAGGAAGTACAATCTAAAACTTAACCCTACAAAGTGTGCATTCGGGGTTCCTGCTGGCAAGTTGCTGGGGTTCATTGTCATTCGCCGAGGAATAGAAATGGATCCATCAAAGGTCAAAGCCATCCAAGAATTTCCGCCACCAAAGAACAAGAAAGATGTTATGAGTTTCCTGGGGAGGCTCAATTACATCAGCAGGTTCATAGCCCAGTCTACCGTCATTTGTGATCCAATTTTCAAGATGTTGAAAAAGGATGTTGCAACCAAATGGACCGAGGATTGTCAAAGGGCCTTCGATAGAATCAAGGAGTATATCTCAACACCACCAGTCTTGGTACCACCTGATCCAGGTAAATCTTTGCTACTCTACCTTGCTGTGTTGGATGGAGCTTTCAGTTGCTTTCTTGGGCAACATGACGAGACAGGAAGAAAGGAGCAAGCAATTTACTATCTCAACAAGAAGTTCACTCCGTATGAGGCCAGGTACTCTTTACTAGAACACACTTGCTGTGCTCTGACTTGGGTCGCACAGAAGCTGAGGCACTATTTCTGTGCATATACAACGTACCTCATATCAATTCTTGTACATTATTTACGTGACTCAGAAGGCGGTCAAGGGACAAGCACTAGCAGATCATCTTGCTGAAATTCGGTGGACGGAGAATACAAACCACTGAAAACGTATTTTCCCGATGAAGAGGTATCATTCGTAGGAGAAGACATTGCAAAATCCTACGACGGTTGGAGGATGTTCTTTGATGGAGCAGCAAATTTCAAAGGAGTCGGTATTGGGGCAGTCTTAATATTAGAAACCAGTCAGCACTATCCGATATCCGCCAAACTCAGGTTCGCCTGCACCAATAACATGGCTGAATATGAGGCCTGCATCTTGGGGCTCAACTTGGCCATCGACATGAACGTTCAGGAGTTATTAGTGATCGGTGACTCAGATTTATTGATACGCCAAGTCCAAGGAGAATGGGCAACCAAGAATTCCAAGATAGTGTCACATCTACATCGTGTACAGGAATTGAGAAAGAAGTTCACAAAGATACAATTCCGGCACGTCCCCAGAATCCATAATGAGTTCGCTGATGCACTAGCCACCTTGTCATCTATGATCCAACATCCAGACAAGAACTTCATTGATCCTATCCCGGTGGGGATCCATAATCAGTCGGCCTACTGCGCCCATGTTGAATAATAGCAGACGGAAAGCCTTGGTTTTATGGTATTAAGGAGTACTTGGCAAAGGGAGAATATCCAAAGCCTGCAAACGCTACTCAGAAACGCACACTTCGAAGGTTGTCAAACAATTTCTTTCACAGCGAAGGAATCCTATACAGGAGGACTACTAATTGGGGTTTTCTAAGATGTGTCGAAGCAAGAGAAGCAACCAAATTGCTGGAGGAAATACATGCGGGTACATGAGGTCCTCATATGAACGGGTTCGTTCTAGCAAAGAAGATACTTCGGGCCGGTTATTTCTGGATGACCATGGAAACGCATTGCATTCAGTATGTCCGGAAATGCCACCGATGCCAGATACATGGGGATATGATAAAGGTACCTCCCAGTGAGCTTAATGCAACAAGTTCGTCGTGGTCATTCGCCGCTTGGGGAATGGATGTTGTTGGGCCAATCGAACCTGCCGCCTCCAACGGACACAGGTTTATTCTAGTCGCCATTGATTACTTCACTAAATGGGTCGAAGCAACATCCTACAAAGCAGTTACCAAGAAAGTGGTAGCTGATTTCGTCCGCGACCGCATTGTTTGTCGGTTCGGAGTTCCAGAGTCAATCATCACCGACAATGGTTCCAATCTAAACAGTGACCTGATGAAAACAATGTGTGAAACCTTCAATATTAAGCACAAGAATTCCACAACATATAAACCTCAAATGAATAGAACCGTTGAGGCTGCCAACAAAAACATCAAGAAAATTCCTTAGGAAAATGATAGAGAAGCATAAGCAATGGCATGAGAAATTATCATTTGCTCTGTTGGGGTACCGCACCACAGTCCGCACGTCAACTGGGGCAACCCCTTATATGTTGGTATATGGTACGGAAGCCGTCATTCCTGCCGAGGTCGAGATTCCATCTCTAAGAATCATACAAGAAGCCGAGCTCAGCGATGCAGAATGGGTAAGAAGTCGTTATGAGCAATTGGCCCTCATATATGAAAAAAGAATGAACGCAGTTTGTCATGGTCAGCTATATCAGAACAGAATGACCAGAGCCTTCAACAAGAAAGTCAGACCAAGACGATTCACACCGGGGCAACTGGTGTTAAAGAAAATCTTTCCTCATCAAGACAAAGCAAAAGGGAAATTCTCTCCCAATTGGCAAGGCCCGTACATCTTTCACCGAGTGCTGACAGGAGGAGCGCTCATACTTGTAGAAATGGATGGAGAAAGCTGGCCAAAACCAATCAACTCAGACGCAGTCAAGCGTTACTATATGTAACTCTTTATGTTTTATCAATGTTGTAAATTGAACTACGACTGACCTGATTCCTGTTTAAAACGGGATACGTAGGCAGCCCTATGGGTTCAGTCACATTTTAATAAAAATTTCATTTCCCCCCACGAATGGAAACCGGGGCAGAATTTTGAGGAGGGACCTCAAAATTCCGAATCAAGTCCAATCAAGCGCCGCACAAGAAACAATCGGAAGCATTCACCTATCAAACTGGGGCTGAATTTTGGGGAGGACCCTCGAAATTCCATAGCAAGAGAGGTTGCAATGTCTCGAACCGCGTCATGATCGTCGGTTCATCCAAAGAAAATTATTTTTTCAATTTTATGTTATATCATATTTTTATAAAACCATGCATATTTACTTCTCAAAACAGCTTGTTTAGCGACGCTACCCCTGTGATACCAACAACGTTATCATTATCAAGCAGACACGCCGAGTAAAGCCAGCGGGAATGAAAACTGACCTTCTCCCCTTTACAGAACTCACGATTTTTCTTTGGATGCAGGCACAAAGACGCCAAAAGCCCAAAACATATTATTATCTCCGCAAGACGTATACCTTTCAAAAGACGCTCTCAAACTCATCGCACATGCTGACACTTACTATCATCGCAAACAGCGCTTATTCACCACAATCGTATCACCGCAATTTATCATCAGCTAAGAACTCTTACTGTCATTTTATTTTCCCGCACTGCATAAGGCTATTCTGCCTTCCGAGGTTCCACGCTACCTCCCCTGCATTCTTATTTTCCTACATTGCATAAGGATACTATTCTGCCTTTCAAGGTTCCACGCTACCTCCCCTGCATTCTTATTTTCCTACATTGCATAAGGCTACTATTCTGCCTTTCAAGGTTCCACGCTACCTCCCCTGCATTTTATTTCCTGCATTGCATAAGGCTACCATTCTGCCTTCCGAGGTTCCACGCTACCTCCCCTGCATTTTATTTCCTGCATTGCATAAGGCTACTATTCTGCCTTCCGAGTTTCCACGCTACCTCCCTTGCATTTTTATTTCTGGCACTACATAAGGCTACTATTCTGCCTTCCGAGGTTCCACGCTACCTCCCTTGCATCTTATTTCATTGCATAAAACTCCTATCTACCTTTCAAAGCAATCACCTTTCGTGACATTATTTATTTACGCTTTCTTTCGGGATAAGTTGTGCCCCTCTTCTCTTTTACAAATCACAAGACTAAACTCTGTCTTGTTAGCATCATACTACTGCATTCTTCATGGGCTGAAATATCGCCAACTTGTCCAAAGGCGCCATCGTTCAAAGGCACCCTCTTCATGGCCCGAGAACATCATTTCATGGCCTGAGGATCTCTTTTATTCAACCTGCATATCAGTATTCAAAGGCGTCATCGTTCAGAGGCATCATCTTCATGGCCCGAGAACATAATTTCATAGCATGCGAATCCCGCACCAAGCGATTCATGGCCCAGGACATCATGGTCTAAGAACATCATCCTAAATTGTCCAAAGACAACATTCATAGTCCAACGGGAACTTGCATCATATTTATATTATGCACAATATATGCTTGTCATATATTTGCAGGTAATTCGGCTGGAACAGCCAACCAGGCAGCAACGGACCACTCCAATTCTCCGATACAACCCTGTGAGACCTTCCAACTTTACCTTACCTTGCACCATGCGTCCGTTCTTGTGAAACATCATCGGTATATTTCGCCGATGATTCCGGAACTACATATGGCCTGATTCCTGTAAAACCAAGGATATGTAGGCAGCTCCGAATCCAGGGTGCGGCCTAATTCTCTCACGCAATTCCATTCGGTCAAAATTGGCCATCATATCTTTACCCGACAACTCTTTCATCCTTCCCGGGTAAAGAGGGGCAACTGTTGATACCCAATTTTTCCTCAAATTCTTTTTAAACTTGAAGATAAGCTTTAAAAATCACTCTTTGTAACAATGAGTATTTTTTCCTATTTTTCCATATTTTTATTAAATTATTTTCATGTTTATATGATATTTTATATTTTAAATAATTGATCTGAAATTAGGTTATAAATAATTTTAAAATATTTCCAGCTCGGTATCTCATTTTTAATCATTTTTATTAGTTAGGATTCAATTATTTCATAAATTAGTCAATTAGGTCTTATTTAATTTCAATTATAATAATTTTACAATTATGGCCCAATTGGACATTTTTGCATTATTTCAATTCGAAATTTATGCATTTTTACACATAATATTAGTTAATTACTGTGATTTTACCTATTTTAACTTGATTTCATTTTTTATATAATTATTGGCTATTTTAGTCAATTAATTATCTATTCCAATCAAATACCCAGCCCAATCCTAATCCATACCCGGCCCAACACCTAATTAAATCTGAGCCGTTGATCAAACAAGATCAACAACCCATATCCCTCCTTTCCATAATTAACTCTCACCTACCCCTCTTCCCCCGTCTCATTTTCGAGACTCTTCATCTCTCTCAATCTCTCAGTTACTCTCTCTAGCAATCTCTAGGAGCCTCTTTGGCTCCTCTTCTCCGATGGACCCCCCCCCCCTTCTCCGGCCACCTCTGACCACCATATTTTCGACCACCAGCCTCCATGAGGCCTCCTCTCTCCGGTTCACTTCATCTCTGAAGCCTTCAATGGCTTCGACCATGCCAAATAGCTATTGTGGTTGCTGCTTGGGTTTTTTCCGGCTTTCTCCGGTGGGGTTTTTGACACGACTATGCCAGAACCACCACGACCTTTGAGTTTCACGGCAGTTTCTCCGACTTCATCTGGGTTCTTATGAAACCCTAATTTTTGCCTAAACCTCCTAAATCTCTGGTATTTTTGACGATTCCTACCTGTTTCTTTATGTTTTACTTTATTCTCAACAAAATCTTTAAGATCCATCAGCCTTAAAACGTTTTGCTTACTTTTTAAAATTAGGGTTTCTCTGAGTTTCTACACTTGTTTAAAACTGATTTCTTCCTTATGTTTAAACTTTTCCTTTGCATATCTCTACTGATTTTATGCTCTTACCGCTTTTTAACTTGCCTCTGTTGAAGAGCCCTAATTTGTTTTAGACCTTTGTGTTTGGTTCTTCCTACTGCCTATTTCTTGTTAAGTTTTATGTGATTATCATGCTTCGAATGATTCTTTAGTTTGTTTGTGGCATCTCTATGTGATTATGTTCATATGTTGTTAATCTCTTGCCTCTTTCTGTCAATGTTGCTAGACTTGTCTGTTGCTACGATTGTTTGTCTTACTTATTTATATGCTGAAGTATGGTGTTATAACTCTCTCTTGACTGATTCTAATCTCCTTACTTGATGGCTTGATTGAAAGGTTCCTGTAAAACCCTAGAATGTTATTCGATTGTTTAAACTAATTGATTTGTTGTAGTACTTTATTCAATTGAATCACTCCTTAATTGGAGTTTCTGAATTTGGTCTTAATTGTTTACCCTATTGCTTAGTAAAATTGATTCTCTCCTTGTGGAGTCTTGACTGATTTTCATTTACCTTATATGGCTATGTGTTTTACTTTTTGAATTTTAATCCCTTGACTTAAGGGAGTGATTGTCTTGATTCCTTAGTTAATTGATTCCGAGTTTCCCTTACTTAACATGCCTGGATCCTTTCCTTATTTAAGTATGGTACTGATTTTCCTTTACTTTATGTGGCTGAATATCTTTACCATTTCTGAGTTTGAATCCTATAATTCAAGGGAACCGTGTCATTGATTTTCTGACTGATTGGGATTCTGCCTTCTCTTATTACCACGCATTTGTGATTCTTACCTTATTTGATCATCTGTTTTCAACTATAAGTACTCATGCTCTTTCATTAAACAGGAGGAGGAATAAGAACATTGTTCTAAGCTTCTCACACACGCACAGACTTGTGTTAAGAACTTACTCTCTCTTACAAAACTCTTTGCTCTACTACTGCTCTCTTTTGCTCTTGGTTACTTTTAGCCGGCTATAAGCCAGGGCTAACCATTGTGCTCATTTTTCTCTTTCATTCTGCTTACTCTCTCTCTCTCTCTCTCTCACTGGTATGTCCTAATTAATGTTCAAGTTTCAAACCAATATGTTTACTACTGTCTCAGTTTATTATATTCCTAATTGTCTTCTACTTGTGCTTCTACTGTTCAACTTGCATTAAGTCTCTTGTTTAGCTTTCAGTACTCACCATGCTTCATCTCTTTAAGATTTACATGCGAATGCTTCTAGGCTTGTTGTTTATTCTTGATTTGTACCTGTTATGCATGTATCCTGTTATTGTCTATTGTCATGTTTAAACCTGGTTATTTCCTGATTCCATGAACCCCTCTGATTTGTGCAACAATGTTTAAACAAGTTTTACTAAATCTATGCATATCTTCCTGATTACTATGGGGCTCATCTATCCCTTGAATTTCTCTGATTTACTATGTTACAAATTTTATTGAATCTATGCATCTTCTCTTGCCTATTATGTGACCTATTTGTCCCCAATCCCCATTGTCTTCGTATTGCTGGACTTGTTCTGATATGTTCTTCTCAGACATTACTACTATTTTCAAAAGCTATTCTGTTAAAATAAATCTTCAGTTTGTAAGTTCTTTCAACTAGATCCTGTCTTTCAAAAACTCTATCTCTCTTTTAATCTCACTCCTAGCACCTCACACTACTCCTAGAAACTTAGGTTCTATCCCCTCAGTGTAAGCATTGCTTAGGGAATCTTGAGTTCCATCTAAACTTTGACACACTGAGGCTGGTAATTCCACACCGCACTTGCTTCAAATTGTGGCAACTATGTTTGGGTGCTGGTATTGGTTAGGGACCCACGAGGTTCTTAGGGAGCTTTGCCGTACCCGGACCATGAAAGGCTGTGAAACTCGAAAGGATTGAGGTTGGGAGATATGGGCCGGATTGAAGGGTCCCTATAGAATTAGCTTCTTATTTTCCATTAAGTGATGTAATTTATTATTCTTGGTTTGTAATAATTTCTAAACGAATAATTGGGGCTGGATAGTGGATATGGGAAGGGGTTATGCATGTTTAGTATAGTAACGAGTAGAAATCATGACTATAGGATTTATTTCCCTATGTGTGCAATAGTATCTTGTTTAGGACATGCATATCATGCAATAGAAATCATGTTCAGGTTATTTTCAGCATGTCCATTATGTTCCTGTAATTTTATAAGACCTGTTCATAGTTAATAACTACAACACGTGATATAATGTATGGCTGCTGCATCTTCATAAGCATTGCATGTAGAAAACCTGCCTATAGAATTTTTACTTGTGTGCATTAGATATCCTGCTATTTAGGACTTCATATTGGTTTCGAATTACAGTTGTTGAACACCTAATCATCATGCTTAACATCGCTAAAATGTGGTCGATTGGTTGAAACGATATGCAAATTTAGCATCACCTCCCTTAAAAAATCAGAACTAAAGTTTGCATGTTCACCTTTAAACAAATAGGCAATGTATGCGAACGCCTAGGCAAACTTTAGGCCTAATACATTATTAAAACCAAAACCTAATCGTGTTTCACTTAGCTGGTATTAGAACCAGTCAATCCTTTGTTTTGAAATTCTTAAACTCTGATGCTTTTCATTCCTATTTTATCTCTTTATGAAATTCACCCTATTTCCTAAAAAATTCCTACTCCACTGTTTTTCAAATACTAATTCTGGAAATCATGCATTCATTTCCTCTTTAACTAAGTTATTAGATTGCTGCTCTGTGTGTTACTGGATTTCAGAGTCAATTCACTCTTTTTCAAAAGTTATTCAGTTTGAACCCTTGCCCTATTTTCTGAAATAGTTACTCATTCTCCTTTTATTAAAGTTTTACTAAACTACTGATTTCTACTCTGCTCTGAACAGCTGGATCTTTTAAAAGTTACTGGGCCTTTGTGAATAACTCTTTCATTTTTTTTACTTTACTGATTTTCTGAAGTTCTTCATCTGCTTTTACTGAAAACTTCATCTAAAATGCTGAGCACTTTTAAATCCTGCTACTATCTTTGAATTACTAGACCTTTTAAATTCAATCACTCTTCTTTAAGCTACTATGTTTTAATCGAATTTCCTGCTTTATTACTAAGTTTCCAAGGAACCAGTCGCTTACCAAAACTGCTGAAACCTATTGATTTTCAACTCTAAAACTCTTGTTTTAAATCCTGACTTTGAGACCTTAAGTGTGTTTGAGATGTGCTATTTACGTGTTTACTTGTGGAGGGATATGTGAGCCATTATTTGCCCTTATGTGTTCCCATATTTATGGTCCTATTTGTTGTTTTACATGTCACTTAGAATTTTATCCCTTTAAACCTAGGGGTTCAGCCTAGTACTCACCTTGTAGGATTAGTAGTCCTAAATACCCTCCAAGGCTTATAAAATAGGACGTGTAATAGCATGCAATAAGCTTCGTGACCGATACACGCGTTTTAAATACCTTAACGGGACGGGAAGGGTAGAATATGGATATGATGACCGGTGCGCTAATACCACGTGTAGCCCCTCTTCGAGGCGTGACATACCGGGTATTGCAGTGATGTGATCTGTATTGATTTAAAACCTAGGACATTTTCATTCAAATGATTTTACTTTACTATTCTTTGAAATTCTTTTGACAATTTCAGCATTTACTTGAAATCCCCTCTTACGTGAGCCTTACTTGCTACTTGTTCACCGTCCAAATTCACAAAACTTCTTGGTTGGGACCCACAATTGTGGATCTTGAAGGGTTCCTAACACCTTCCCCTTGGGATAACTTCAAGCCCTTACCCAATCTCTGGTAATGCAAACTAGTTCATGAGTTATTTACTCTAGATGCCCTAACGCACCATAAAAATCGTTAGGTGGCGACTCTTCCTTAAACCTTTCCTTTAAAGAGTTGTACCAAAATGTTATAAACCCGATCTCGCCGTACCTAACCCGTGTTGAGGAAAAAAGGGACGCGACAGTGTATAAATATAAGATCACTTCTTAGAGCTCTTAAAAGGAGTTGAAGAGAATGAACCCTCGCGCCGTCGTCGTCGCTCGGCTCGGCTTCGGCTTTGGATTTGGATTTGGATTTATCAAATGATCGATCAATAAGATTATTTTTTGGACAAAAGTTATTTTATTAATTATTTAAGAATTAATTAAGTGCCAGTCAGTTCATTAACGAAATTAACTGGAATGTATAATCCAAAACGCTGAACGCTGCCTTTCCCTTCTGAACATACACCTCTTCCTGAACAGACATCACACCTTTTCCGACAATTGCCTATAAATTCCGAGGCATGGCTTCCTTTTCACTCACTGAAAATCCAGAATTTCCTTCTGAAAAGTATTGCACTCTACTTCGCAGTCTCTCTCTCAAATTCGTAAGTGTGATTTTGCTCCTTTCTTTGAGTTCGTTGGTATCCTGCAGTTTGTATTGCCACTGTTGCAGGAAGGTTTATTCCGTTTCATCCTGGGAGGATTTAATCCATTACGTTGGAAACTTCTGAGGGGGTTAAAATTCCTTAAGGACGCACAAGGAAATTGTGGACTCGGAATATTTCTTATCGTTTACAGATTTTCTCTTCTAACATTTTTCTAATTTCTGTTTTAACACAGTATCGACAACATTTATATCAGCGAAGCACGTACGATTTTTAAATTCTGGATCCGCCATTAAATTTTGCTTTATATGAACGAGCCAGAAAACCTCTCAGATCAGGATATACAGGGAAAAAAGAAATCAGAAATAGCCAGATTTATAACTGGTAATTGAAGAATGACCATAACTTCATAGGTAATCAAAATTTAGCCACTTTTCATATAAAGATAAAATACGAACAAAAACATCCTTAAAAATCTAAAAAAAATCCATATAATGTGCTGAAATTCCAACATAATATGCTGGAAGTTTACATGCAAGAGCTTCATAATTCAGCATATTATGTTGGAACTTTTCGTGTGTTGGAGTTCCAACATAATATGCTCGAAGTTTATACGCATGAACTCCATAATCCAGCATATTATGTTGGATTTTTTCATGTTTCAGTAAAATAGTAATTATTCTTCAATAAATTTACAAACGCTGATTATTTTTTAATTTTCAATCCAAAAATCGATTAACCCGTACTATTTTTCACGGATATTCTGTCGTACTCAAACTTCTTTGACCCAATCAATCTTAACCAAACACTTGACCCTTTCCTTACTTCCTACCCCACACTCTTGAAGACTAATAAGTGTACAATAATATGAATTGACTTTTTAAATCTTATTTTTCACTCAATTTGGCATAGTTGTCGAAGCAGACGACCCCGTTTAACAAGTCTTCTCTCCAGCCTGCCATTCAAGAACCAAATAAATTTCAACCTAACCCTCCCCCCCCTCCCCCCTCCCCCCTCCAACTCTATCCCCACCACCTACCTACAGCTCAAGAAAACCCCAACTCATTTATTCCTTCCCAACCCATCTTAGCCAGATCAATAGAAATTAGTTATTCATCAAAATGAATGATCTTTTTTCAGGCTCTTTCTCTCGTTTCAGAAGTGAAGATCAATCCCCAAATCAAGAATCTCACGGTATACAGATGAGACAAACTGGTGGTATCAATCTTGACAAGTTTTTTGAAGATGTTGAAGCCATAAAAGACGAGCTAAAAGAGCTTGAAAAGCTTCACTCTCAACTCCACAACTCACACGAACAGAGCAAGACTCTACACAATGCAAAAAGTGTGAAAGATGTTAGAACAAAGATGGATAACGATGTATCAATAGCTTTGAAAAAAGCCAAATTTATTAAAGTCCGTTTAGAAGCTTTAGACAGATCTAATGCTGCTAATAGAAGTATAACTGGTTGTGGCCCTGGTAGTTCTTCTGATAGAACAAGAACTTCTGTTGTGAATGGTTTGAGGAAAAAACTTCAAGAATCAATGAATCAGTTCAATGAACTCCGGCAAAGAATGGCTTCTGAGTATAGAGAAACTGTTCAAAGAAGGTACTGTTGAATTAACTCTTAGCATATTTTTAATTACTTTATTACCCTCATTTTGACTTTTAGTTAGAATTTTTACAGCATCTTGGCACCATTCGTTCATGGCTATAAAATATTTGTCTCATTTATGAGAAATTATTTGCTCGAGCACACAGTTCAAGCCAAAAAATAAAAAAACGAAAAATTTATATTCTAAAATAAGCTATAAAATTTGTCTGAACATAAATAAACAATTGAAAAAAGAACTCGATCCCAAAAACTACACAAAACCATCAAAGGAAGCTAGAAATAATTAAAATGCGCTGTTATATTAATGTATGTACGTACATCTACCTATATACACCGTCACTGTGGAAGATCTCGGATTTTAAAGTGATGAGTGATCGCCGATAAAAAAATGGAAAGAAGAAAAAAAGGGAGTTTAGCTATGGGTTCTCAAATAATGTGTGCTCAAGCATCCATAACAGTCTATGTACATCCGCCACTGTACACAGTATAATCATGGTATAATGCAGATTTGTGTTTGTTTATTTATGTGTCTATATTTAATTATATATACGTTTAATTTGAGGTATAATTTATTTGGTATTTCTTAATAAAGTGTGTTAATGTAATTATATACACGATATGTAATGGTATTTATACAAAGTATAATAACATTATATTATATATTTTGTGTTTATTTATTTACAGAACACGACGGGATAAAACTAATAAGAAACAGACAAAGCAAAAGGTTGTAGTTCATCCTTGTATTTATTGCTTTCATCATCTTACTTGATTGTCACATTTCCAATAAAAGAAATTTCTTGTAGCTTAACAGACCATAAGGAAGCTAGCTACCTTTCACGTATTAATAGCATATTTGGTCAAATTTCTTTAAAATTAAAAATATATTTTTTTATTATTGAAAAAATATATATTTTGAGTAAAAGCAAAAGCAGAAAAAAATAGTTTCTTTCCAAAAATATTTTTTCTTGAAAGGCATTCTTAAGAAAAATAGACTTCGAAACACTTTTGGTCAATACTAATTATTGTTCAAAAATACTTTTTAAATTAATTAATAAAATATAAACTGTTTTTTATCAAAAATACTTTAAAAAAAAATAAATTTAAAAAAAATTACTTTTTAAAATAAGCTGATTTTTGAAACTTGGCCGAATAGGCTACAAGTGAGGTACGAATGCACAAAGAAGAGATAAAGGGCGGCTTTGAAAGAACAGGGAGAAATGGTTAGTAATAAGGATCAATTTCTTCCTTAATTTGTGAATTAGATTTTATTTAGATTTTTTTTAAAATATGCTATAATTGTAAATAAATTTGTTATTTTTGAAATAAAGAAAGAGGCAAAAATTGCACGGACACCCTATTTGGTCGCCCCCATTTAACCTATAAGACTTTTTAAAAAAGTTTTAACTTGTTCCCACGTTTTAAACAATTTCAGGCCTCCTTCTCCTCCTTCGGTTTCTTCTTCTTCTTCTTCTTCGGGCGACAATGATTTTATATGGTGGTTGTGAATATATTTTTACGTATAGCTTGTAAAGCGTGGATTTAGTTTTTATTCTCAAGTTGTAAATAAGTAAATGATTGATTTCCTAGATAAGACATGCTATTTTCTTCACATTTACCCTAGATTTTGTTCTAATTTCGGGAATCAAATTGTATTTCGTCTCGAATTTTTCCGTTCGCCGTGGTCAAAGTACCCAAAATTGTTTGACCAGATCCGCTACGGATCTCATACCCACACCCATACTAGTGTCGTGTCGACACGGGTGCGGCACCTAAACTGCCGTGTCGAAACAACTTAGCTTCAGGCAAAACATTCTGAAGTTCAAACTTCAGACATAAATTTTTGCTACTTCATACACGTATGTCTGAAGTTACCCGAAAAATAGGTATGCTTGTAATTCTTTTTTTGTAAAACGGATATAAATTAAAATGTGACCAAAAAGCTAGGTACAGATGCAAATGCCCGACAAAGAGCGCTATTATGTATGAGAATAGTTCTAAAAGCGCCACCGCCTATGCCCTTGACTTATATTTGCCTTTATTATTTGTGGAGCTCCAGCATGGATGTGTAAAGTCCAAATGTCTAAATTCTTTGAAGAAAAAAAAACGTTCAAATTCTCAGAGCTCCATTAGGGTCAAGGAAAAAAATTGAGATTTATTTCTACATCAGATTAATATTAGACCAAAACCCAAACGAAGGTCTGAATTTATTTATGATCCAAGTGTGATAGTGGGTGGTAGTGAAATTTGAAATTAGGGCCTCCGCCTGATATTTCATCTAAAAATTTAAACTTTTAAAGCATATGATTATAATACGTCCCTCATGTGCAAGTCTGAATTTGTTATGAACCAAGTAAGTGAAAATTCAATTTATAATGCGTGTCGACAGGACTTGAAACCTAGAGCCTCTAACTGCTCTAATATTAGAATACATTGAAAAATGTGTGATATTAATTATATTATGTGTGAACAGGTACTACACGGTAACAGGAGAAAACCCAGATGAAGGTACACTAGATAATCTGATATCCACTGGCCAAAGTGAAACATTTTTGCAGAAAGCAATACAGGAGCAAGGAAGAGGACAAGTAATGGACACAGTTATGGAAATTCAAGAAAGGCATGAAGCTGTGAAGGAATTGGAAAGAAATCTGAAAGAACTGCATCAAGTTTTCTTGGACATGGCAGTTTTAGTGGAAAGTCAAGGAGCTCAGTTAGATGACATTGAAAGTCAAGTCAACAGAGCCAATTCCTTTGTGAGAGGTGGTGCTCAGCAGCTTGAGGTAGCAAGAAAGCACCAGAAAAATACTAGAAAATGGACTTGTATTGCCATTGCTATTTTGCTCATTATTATCTTGGTGGTGGTTCTTTCCATTCAACCATGGAAGAAATCAGGGGGAGAGACACAGCCTCAGCCGCAGCCACAGCCACAGCCACAGCAACAGCCACAGCCACCGCGATAGCTACGAGTTCGGCAGAATCCAAGTAGCCTCAAACTATATATTTGCACTAAAATATCATTTAATACATGTAAGTAATCTATTCAGAACTCCTTAAGCAAAAAGGATCGTGGTCCAGAGCCCATAAACTAAAAATCCTATCTCCACTTCGGGAAAAAATGACATATCACGAGAGTAGTCAAATGATTTTATAAGTCGCTGGTTCGAACAATGGAGTTAGTCACTGATGCTTATTTTAAGGTAGTATACTTTGCGACCCTTACGTGGTGATGACTTCATCCATGAATGCAGAATACTTTCAGCATCACGTTTTTTTTTTCTTTCTTTTTTTGCATTGCATTGCATTTTTTTAAATGTTTGGAGTTCTCTTTGTAATTATTGCTATAAGCAGAAACGAAGCTGGGGGATACTGTTTAATTTTTTTCCATGTGTTATGTCTTAATTGCTTGGTTATATCTAATCTCTTGTTGGTGATTCATTTGTTTGTTATTTGGACCTTCTCAAAATTAATAAATGCATGTGGCAAGCGACCATTGGAATTAATTCCAGCGTGCAATTGATTTACTAGACTTCAAAGATGTCAAATAGAATATAAGAAATTCTTCACAACATGGCAAATACAATTGTAAAAGCTCATTATATCCTTATGAAAAGTTTGATAATAGAACAAGTAAACAAGACATTTAGCATACAAGAATGGTTGTATACTTGCTAATATTAATCAATAGAGAAAAGCGACGTACAACGTTGTATACCTGCATTAAGGTGCTAAAACCTAAATGCAGTTTACTTATAGCAATAGTAGGACATGTAGAGGAACTGTGCATGGATTTAAGAAAAGCATTTTACCATATTTCTAATAAATAATCAACATATATAATGATAATATCTTCTATCACTCTCAATAAGTAAATGCAGTTTAACAAGTCTTCTCTCCAGCCTGCCATTGAAGAACTAAATAAATTTGAACCTACCCCTTCTCCCCAGTCCCCACCACCTAGCTACAGCTTAAGAAAACCCCACAACTCATTTATTCCTTCAGAACTCAATGAATTATTTTAATCAAAATCTATAGACCTTTTTTCTTAGCGGAAGATTTTCCCTAGTTATTCATCAACAATGAATGATCTATTCTCACGCTTTTTTCCTCGTTTCAGTAGAAGTGAAGATCAATCCCCAAATCAAGATTCTCTTGACAAGTTTTTTGAAGAAGTAGAAGCTATAAAAGACGAGCATAAACAACTTCAAAAGTTTCACCCTCAACTCCACAACTCACACACACAGAGCAAGACTTTGTACAATGCAAAAAGTGTGAAAGATGTTAGAACAAAGATGGATAATGATGTTTTAATAGCTTTGAAAAAAGCCAAATTTATTAAAGTCCGTTTAGAAGCTTTAGACAGATCTAATGCTGCTAATAGAAGTATAACTGGTTGTGGCCCTGGTAGTTCTTCTGATAGAACAAGAGCTTCTGTTGTGAATGGTTTGAGGAAAAAACTTCAAGAATCAATGAATCAGTTCAATGAACTCCGGCAAAGAATGGCTTCTGAGTATAGAAAAATTGTTCAAAGAAGGTACTGTTGAATTATGTATATTTTATTGTTTACTTTTTCTAGTCATATAACATAGTTTATACATTGCTTATATATATTATATAAATTATGTACATATAATTATATAAATAATTATAATACATAAATTATGCATATATTTAGTTTTAGTTTAGGCAATTGGGTGAACAGTTATTTGGCTTGATTCTTCTTTTAATTACTAATTTTTTTCGTATTTGTTAATTGAGAGTGTTAATCTAATTATATACACTGCACGACCCATTTTCTAAACAAGTCGGACCAGCACCCGATCACTGAGCAGACCGAGCGAACCATTTGCGCTTATCAAATCTATTATAACTTCAAACTTTATATGTCACAAGGCACTGTAACCAAATACTTTTAATTAATTTAGATATCTAAAATAAACCAACTCCAAAACTTTATTAGTATTAACCAATGAAATACATGAATCTTAGCCCACCGATTGTGTCTATGAAGCCTCTACTGATAAACTGACGCACTGCTCATGACATGAGATTTCCTGGACAGTTCTCTAAGTAAAAATAATGAAATAGCTAAGTAAAGATGACTCTAAGGAATACTCCACGAACAAAAGCGGAGCTCACCAATAGCACTGGAAGAGAGGAAAGTCCTAACCCGTAGCATGCTCGCCTGCAAAATCGGTTCCTACGTTGTACCGCAGACCAACGTAGGTTCCCAAAAGAGAACGTCAGTATCATCCATTGTACTCAGTGAGTCTCAACGACAGGGGACGAAACTTTAATAACATATACATTACGAGCAAAGATTCTAAATGTATGTAAAACAAAAAACTTATAAGAACAATTCTAAAATAATTGCATAATAGCAGTTTATGGCTATTCTAAAAGAAATGCTTTTTTTTTTCCTATAAAAGAAATATAATTCACTTTATACATTGGGAGTTCCAACTATCCTGGCCTATTTCTGTCTTAGTCATCGTGTGCTTGGCACTGGTTCGATCCCAACCTGATCGAATAGGCCCAATCCATGAGGTGCCACTCGCTTCATGGTTCTCAGCGCTCATGTATCATACCTTAGCATGGCTAAGTAAATTCCCAGCAACGAGATCCTCGGCTCATGTGCTCCCTACTATGGCACAAGTAGTTTCAGGAAGTCAACACCTTGGTCAGGACCCTCGGCCTGGACGATGACCCCTTCTCAGAATAAAGGATACTCCCAAAAATTTGTTCTTTCTAAAACTTCTTCTTGTGACTTTTAAGTCTAAATCTTTTTTTTTTTTTTGGGAACATCATGTACATGTTCATGCTGGTATTCTTAAATGTAAAGCATGACATAAGAATGGAATAAATATTTAAAAGTATTTCTAAAGATTCTTGCTTCTTTATAAATTTTCAACATGAAAATGACATATAAGAATAACACAAAATCTGAAAATTTATGCACATATATCATAATAAATCATCTAAAATTTTGCTAGAACAATTCTAAGTTAATAGGAACTCACTCGCTCAAATTAAGTAAATATAAACTCTTTTAAGCAATTCATCAAACACCTTGTATGCGTGCTTTTGTGAGTTAACCACTTTAGTAAAGGGTTATATCAACTCACCTCAAAACTCCTCGAGCCAATACGTAGGCCCTAATTCAATTTATACCCGTCAAATAATTGATTCTACAACAACCAGTGCATTTTAATTAATTTTAAAGTTTCACACCTAAACATGGTACATACTGTTGAAACAAAGGAAGAAGAGAATTAACTATTCAATTCTTACCTATTAATACTGTAGGATAATGGACAATACAAAATTTTATATACCTGAGTTCAAGAATTAGTGATTTGTATAGAACCCTAAAATCTTTACGTGGCCTCCTTGTGAAATCAATGCTACCTATGTTTCCCTGTTCGTGAGAATGTTTTGTTTTTGCACCTAGAGTGCTTTCTGTTGTCGTATAAGGATTCTAAATCCTTTTTGGAATTCCAACAACCCTTTATAGGCTTTTAGTCTTGTCCCCCTATTTTTGTTTTATTTGTTTTCCTTTTTTTTTTTACTTTACTAATATTTAATTATACCTATTTTTAATAATTAATAACATTAGAATTATTAATATTCCCCTAATTGTACAACAATAACAACAACAAACCCAGTTTGATCCCAGTATGTGAAGTCTGTGGAGGGTAGTCTATACGCAGACCTTACCCCTACCTAGTGCAGGCACATAGGCTATTTCCAATAGACCTTCGGCTCAGGAAGGGCAGGAAGAAGAAGAGGGAAGCAGGCTAAGGAAGGAAGAGAGATGGAAGAGAGAAAAAAAGGAACAGATAAAGGATACATAGTATCAAATAATTGCAACAGGGAATACAATACCTGAGATGAACAAAACCACATAACGTAATAAAAATCTAAGAATCTGAAAGGAAATGCATGCTACTAAGCCTATCAGTGAACACTATAAATTACCTACTAACCTTCTACCTTAATCCTCGACCTCCACACCCTCTTATCAAGTGTCATGTCCTCAATGAGCTGAAGCAGCGCCATGTCCTGCCTAATAACTTCTCCCCAGTACTTCTTAGGCCTACCTCGACCCCTTCTCAAACTCTCCATGGACAACCTCTCACACCTCCTGACAGGGGCATCAATGCTTCTTCTCCTAAGATGTCCGAACCATCTCAGCCGCGACTCTTGCATCTTGTCATCCACGGAGGATAATCCCACTATGTCCCGCATAGCTTCATTCATAATCCTATCTTGCCTGGTATACCCGCACATCCATCTCAACATCCTTATCTCTGCTACTCTCATCTTCTGCACGTGGGAGTTCTTGACTGGCCAACACTCAGTCTCATACATCATAGCGGGTCGAACCACCACTCGATAAAACTTACCCTTAAGTCTTAACGGCACATTCCTATCACATAGAACACCGGAAACGAGCCTCCACTTCATCCACCCCGCTCTGATGTGATGTGTGACATCTTCGTCAATCTCCCCGTTACCCTGGATAATAGACCCGAGATAATTACAACTTGCTCTTTTGGGGATAACTTGAGCATCAAGCTTAACCTCTACGTCTGCATCATGGGTCTTACTGAATTTGCACTCCAAGTATTCTGTCTTGGTTCTACTAAGTTTCAAGCCTTTAGACTCCAAGGTCTGTCTCCAAACCTCCAACCTCGCGTTAACTCTTCTACGCATCTCGTCAATCAACACTTTATCATCGGCAAATATCATGCACCAAGGCACCTTCCCTTAGATGTGACGCGACAGTACATCCATCGCCAAGGCATACAAAAATGGGCTAAGAGTCGATCCCTGGTGCAACCCCATCACCATAGGAAAATGGTCCGAGTCACCACCCACAGTATTCACCCGAGTCTTAGCATCATCATATATCCTTAATCACCCTAATGTATGCTACCGTAACGCCGCTAACCTCCAAACACCTCCACAGGGCCTCCCTCGGAACTTTATTTTTTGCCTTCTCAAGGTCAATAAACACCATATGCAAATCCTTCTTCCTTTCCCTATACTGCTCCACTAATCTCCTTACCGGATGAATCGCTTCCGTAGTCGAACGTCCCGGCATGAATCCAAACTGATTCTCAGAAATAGACACGCACCTCCTCACCCTGGCATCCACCACTATCTCCCAAACCTTCATAGTGTGACTCAATAACTTGATACCCCTATAATTGTTGTAATTTTGGATATCACCCTTGTTCTTGTAAAGCGGAACCATCGTACAGGGAAGTAACTCAAAATCAATCACAAGGGTTTAAATTCGTAATAAAAGTATAATTTAATATTATAATAATTATATTCTATATTTAGTGGGTCTTGAAACTTTTATAGATTTGAGAAGTGTTACAATATTCTCTCCTTAAAAACATTCGTCCTCGAATGTTGCTAGAGCCTTATTATTAAGCTAACAATCATTCCTTAGGTCCTTGAACCTCTTAAATTTTCTTAGCACGACTCGTTCTTCCAAGAGAACAAAATTTTTGGCTAACTCCTTAAATTTTCAAAAAAAATTGGCAGAGTTTCCCTTGTAAATTGGACTATTCAAAAAAATATCCTTGTCACAAATACCACAACTACACCAACAACAACCAAATATACCATAACAGGACATTCATAGGCACCATACACAGCTCATAAATTAATTAATTACTCACACTCCGACAAAGAGGTACCACAATAACCAACAAGAATCTAAAGCACATCACTTTAGAAAAAGTAAATCACTTTAATAAGTTAAATGTACTCTGGCATGGCACTAAATTATTAAATAACTAAATATACTCTGACAAAAACTAAATTACTTCAACAACAAAGTATAATCTCGCAAGGACATAAAAACATGCAAACTTGTATTTAATAAATAAAATATAAATGTCAAACCAAACCTAAGTTCACATACCTTTTTCCTCAAATAAATATCGATATTTCTCTCTCATACCTTCCTCGACCTCTCATGTAGCCTCTTTTGAATCATGATTACTCCACAAAACTTTTACGTATCGAGAATTTCTATAGGTACCTCTTCATAAGTCAAGCCTTCTTTAATTTCTATGGTATCGACAAGTAATATATGTGACTCATCATGAATGTACTTTCTAAGCATAGACACATGAAAGACAGGATGAACAGAGGACAACTCAACAGGCAACGCTAGCTCATAAGAAATGTTTCCCTTCTTTTCTACAATCTCATAAGGTCCAATAAATCTAGGACTAAGTTTTCCCTTCTTACCAAACTTCATAACTCCTTTCATTGGTGAAACTTTCCAAAACACCTTGTCACCAACCATGAACTCTAAGTCATGATGCCTCTTGTCAGAATAGGACTTTTGACGACTCTGAGCCGCTTTCAATCTTTCTCTGATTAGATGGACTTTTTCTAAGGCCTCACAAACAAACTCTGGACCAATCAACGACACCTCTGCTGGTTCAAACCAACCAACCGTAGACCTACATCTTCGCCCATACAACGCTTCATAAGGAGCCATACCAATGCTGGACTGATAGTTGTTATTGTAAGAAAATTCTATAAGTGGCAAGTGATCATCCCACTTACCTCCAAAATCTACAACACATGCTCGCAACATATCTTTGAGAGTCTGAGTGCTCATTTCTGCCTGGCCATCAGTCTGCGGATAGAAAGCAGTGCTCAAATTGACCTTGGTACCTAATCTTTTCTGAAATGCTTACTAAAAATGTGTCGTGAACTGAGGGCCTCTGTCAGATTTGATTGAAATTGGAGTACCATGCAATCGGACTATTTCTTTGATGTAAAACTGCGCATATTGCTCTGCGGAATCTGTCGTCTTTATTGGTAGAAAATGTGCAGACTTTGTTAGTCGATCTACAATAACCCAAATTGAATCATGCTTATGGTATGTGCCAGGTAGACCTACTATGAAATCCATATTAATAATCTCCCATTTCCATTATGGTATCTTTATATCTTGAGCTAGGCCACCAGGCCTCTGATGCTCGACTTTGACTTGCTAGCAATTCAAACATTTAGCCATATGATCTGCTACTTGCTTCTTCATGCTTTTACACCAATACAACTCTTTCAAGTCCAGATACATTTTGGTAGCACCTGGGTGGATAGAGTACCTCGAACTGTGAGCTTCTTCCACTATGGCCTTCCTAAGACCATCAACATCAAGCACACATAACCGATAATTCAACTTCAAAACTCTGTCACTTCCTAGAGTGAAAGTAGTGATTTCATTGTTTCTATCCTTCTTATAACTTCACTAAGTACGGATCTTCGTATTGCTTAGCCTTAACATGCGCAACTAGAGAGGATTGCGCTAAGGCATAAGAAACTATACCTCCTTCTTCGGTCTCATCCAGTATAATTCCATCATTTGCCAGTTTTTGAATTTCGCGACTCAAAGTTCGCCTTTGTACCGCAAGATGGGCCAAGACACCCACTGACTTCCTACTAAGTACATCTGCTACCACATTAGCTTTGCCCGGGTGATAAAGGATATTGATGTCATAATCTTTCAATAGCTCGAGCCACCTTCTTTGTCTCAAATTTAATTCTTTTTGCTTGAAAATGTACTGGAGGCTTTTGTGATCTGTAAACACTTTAGAATGCTCTCCATAAAGGTAGTGTCGCCATATCTTTAATGCAAACACCACTGCTGCAAGTTCCAAGTCGTGTGTGGGGTAGTTCTTCTCATGATTCTTTAACTGTCTGGAAGCCTAAACAATAACTTTTCCATTTTGCATAAGAACACAACCGAGACCAACTTTGGAGGCATCACAATACACTGTGAACCCACCTGAACCTGTCGTCAAGGTTAACACAGGTGCAGTGGTCAACCTTTTTTTAAACTCTTGAAAACTCTGTTCACAAGCGTCTGGTCACTGGAACTTAACTGCTTTCTGAGTCAACTTAGTTAATGGAGCTACAAGAGAGGAAAATCCCTCTACAAACCTTCTATAGTAGTCAGCTAACCCCAAGAAACTCCTTATTTCGGTTGGCGTTGTCGGCCTTGGCCAGTTTTTGACTGCGTCTGTCTCTTGAGGGTCTACTTTTATGCCTTCACTAGATACCATGTGGCCTAACAATGCCACTGACTGCAACCAGAACTAACATTTTGAAAACTTGGCATAAAGCTCATTCTCCTTCAAGGTCTCCAAGGCTATCCTGAGGTGTTCGACATGCTCATCCTTGCTCTTAGAGTATACCAAAATATCGTCTATAAACACGATAATATAGGTATCAAGGAATGGCTTGAAAAATCTGTTCATGAGGTCCATGAATGCAGCTGGAGCATTTGTCAAACCGAAGGACATTATTAGAAATTCATAGTGCCCGTAGCGAGTTCTAAAAGTTGTTTTAGATATATCTTCTCTGATTCTCAAGTGATGGTACCCCGGCCTCAAGTCTATCTTTGGAAAGTACTTTGCACCCTGAAGTTGATCAAATAAATCATCAATTCTTGGCAGTGGGTACTTGTTCTTAATGATAACTTTATTCAACTGCCGATAGTCGACGCACATTCTAAGAGACCCATCTTTCTTCTTGAAAAACAGGACTGGGGCACCCCATGGTGTAACACTCGGCCTTATGAAGCCCTTGTCAAGAAGGTCTTTCAACTGGTTTCTCAACTCATTAAGTTCTGTCGGAGCCGTCCTATAAGGATGTATAGATATGGGATGAGTGTCTGGCATGAGATCAATGCCGAAGTCTATGATTCTTTTAGGAGGAAGTCCGGGAAGGTCATCTGGGAAAACTTCTGGAAATTCTCTGACAACTGGCACAGGCTGAAGAGCCGGTGGTTCTGATTTTGGATTAATGATGTGAGCCAAATAGGCGAGACACCACTTACCGATCATTCGTTATGCCTTAAGGTAACAAATAAACTTACCTACCAGCGATGTTGAACTACCCTTCCACTCTAGGAATCCTTCGTTTGGAAATTGGAACCTGACTATCTTGGCCTGACAATCTAACATGGAATAACAGGAAGACAACCATCCATACCCATGATCACATCGAAATCTACCATTTCTAAATCTATGAGATCGGCCTCGGTGCTGCGACCTTGGACTGAAAGTATAAAACCTCTATAGGCTCTTGTGACTTTCACTGACTCGCCAACTGGAGTAGATACTAGGAATGGATCACTAAGTTATTCCGGTTCTAAAACGAGGTTTATTGCAAAGTATGGAGTCAAATATTAAAACGTTGAACATGGATAAATTATGGCATAAGCATTATGTGATCAGACTAAAAGTATATCTGTAATAACTTCTACAGATGCCTCTGCAATCAGACGATCAAGTGTAGCAAACAAAAGGGGTTGTCCCCTCCATGCGTAACTCGATCTGCACCTTTGCCTGCCCCATGCCCGGTCTGATTATGAGAACTACGAGCCTGAGGTGGTGCAATTGCAGTAGCTGAGGAACTAGAAGGACGAGTTGATCCACCACTGAAATTACGTCGCAACTTTGGGAAGTTGGCCTTATATGACAATTGTCTCCACAATGATAGCAACCACGAAATCCGAGCTTGCACTGACCTGAATGTTTCCGCTTACATGTTCCACAAAAACCTTGTTTGTGTGAATGTTGCTCAGCATGACTTTGGCTATGTGAGGATGATGTCCTAAAATTCTGATTCTGGCGAGACTGGTTTCCATAACTCTGAGTACGTCTGAAAGAAGACCCACCACCTGACTGATGAATGGACTGAGCTGGTGCTAATGAATCCTTATTAGAGGAATCCCTTTCACCTCCACTGGATGTACCATTAAACATGTTGTTGTCTGGGATTTCTTGTTATGCTCTTTTTCTTCTCTCCTTTGTTTTCTGTCTTTTTCTAAGTGGTTGGCGAATCCCACAACTTAGGAGAAAGCCATCATCCCTAACGCTGCAGCTGATGTCGTATCCTTAATGTGGTAAGCCAAACCGCTAACAAACCTGCGAATCTTTGCTTTTTCTGTCTTAACCATGTGAGGAGCATGCTTAGATAACCTTATGAATTCCATGTATTACTCTTGCACACTTTTATTCCCTTGCTTGAGTTGTTCGAACTCTGTAGCCTTAGCTTCCCTATCCACTTCCAGGATAAAGTTAGCCATGAAGGCCTCTTAAAATTCTTCCCAAGTAGGCGGACCATCATCTTCATCTCTTTCCTTTTCCCACATCTCAAACCAAGTGCCAGCCACATCTCTAAGCTGGTAAGCAACCAGCTCCACAGCTTCATCATCAAATACCTTCATCGCTCGGAGGGCTTTCTTGACACCCTCCAACCACAAAATTGGATCTTCATTAGTAATAGAACCATAACACAATGGAGCACTCAACTTCAAAAATTCATTCACTCTTGAGGACTCTAAATCGTTCTGTCTATTTGATTGAGGTGGAATCTCATCTCTTCTCTCGTTCTGGTTGGCCATGAAGGCTTTAAACATCTCCATAATACTGTTGACAACAGTAAACATCTGACCCATCTCTGGAGATATAGTTGTCTGAGCCGGAGCTACTGTTGGGGGAGACACTGGATCCTGAGGTACTGGATCATCATGCTCCACCCCTTCTTCATGTTCAACCTGGGGTACTTGAACCCACTTTGTGGATTTACTCTTCCTTTTTTGAGTTGAAGCCTTCTTAGTTCTACCTTGAGCCACAATTGTAGCAATAGTTTATTGAGTAGCATCTCGAGTGTTGGTGTCAGAGTTGCGAGTACGAGCCATTTCTGCGAGTTATGGAGAAACTAATACATTAGATAATTTCTTAGAGGTAGAATATACTGCACAATCTAAAGTATGAAAAAAAATGAGACTTTTCCTAAATGCTTGTAGCCTCCTGTTTATAAGTATGGCGCACTTCATACCCATAAATATGACTCTACTAACACGGATTCATAGACCCCTAGGACTCCATAAACCTCACGCTATGATACCATCTTTGTCACGACCCATTTTCTAAACAAGCTGGGACTGCCACCTGATCACTAAACATGATCGAGCGAACCATTTGCGCTTATTCAATCTATTATAACTTCAAACTTTATATGACACAAGGCAATACTGTAACCAAATACTTTTAATTAATTTAAATATCTAAAATAAACCAACTCCAAAACTTTATTCATAATAACCAATGAAATACTGCTAAGTTATTATCAAAAACATCTGGATCTTAACCCACCTACTGTGTCTATGAAGCCTCTACTCATAAATTGACGCACTGCTCAGGACATGAGATTTCCTTGTCAGTTCTCTAAGTAAACAAATAAATAGATAAGTAAAAAGTAGCTCACGAATAGCACTAAAGAGGTAGGATATACTGCACGATCTAAAGTATGAAAAAAATGAGACTTTTCCTAAATGCTTGTAGCCTCCTGTTTATAAGTATGACGCACTTCATACCCATAAATATGACTCTACTAACACGGATTCATAGACCCCTGGGACTCCACAAACCTCACACTATGATACCATCTTTGTCACGACCCATTTTCTAAACAAGCCGGGACCGCCACCTGATCACTAAACATGACCGAGCAAACCATATGCGCTTATTCAATCTATTATAACTTCAAACTTTATATGACACAAGGAAATACTGTAACCAAATACTTTTAATTAATTTAAATATCTAAAATAAACCAACTCCAAAACTTTATTCATAATAATCAATGAAATGCTGCTAAGTTATTATCAAAAACATCTGAATCTTAACCCACCGACTGTGTCTATGAAGCCTCTACTGATAAAGACGCACTGCTCAGGACATGAGATTTCCTTTTCAGTTCTCTAAGTAAACAAAGAAATAGATAAGTAAAGCGAAGCTCACTAATAGCACTAAAGAGGTAGGATATACTGCACGATCTAAAGTATGAAAAAATGAGACTTTTCCTAAATGCTTGTAGCCTCCTGTTTATAAGTATGACGCACTTCATACCAATAAATATGACTCTACTAACACGGATTTATAGACCCCTAGGACTCCACAAACCTCACGTTATGATACTATCTTTGTCACGGCCCATTTTCTAAACAAGCCGGGACCGCCACCTGATCACTAAACATGACCGAGCGAACCATCTGCGCTTATTCAATCTATTATAACTTCAAACTTTATATGACACAAGGCAATACTATAACCAAATACTTTTAATTAATTTAAATATCTAAAATAAACCAACTCCAAAACTTTATTCATAATAACCAATGAAATACTGCTAAGCTATTATCAAAAATATCTGAATCTTAACCCACCGACTGTGTCTATGAAGCCTCTACTGATAAACTGCTCGCCTACAAAACCGGTTCCTACGTTGTACGGCAGACCAACGTAGGTTCCCAAAAGAGAACGTCAGTATCATCCATTGTACTCAGTGAGTCTCAACGACAGGGGACGAAACTTTCATAACATATACATTACGAGCAAAGATTCTAAATGCATGTAAAATAAAAAAGCTTATAAGAACAATTCTAAAATAATTGCATAATAGCAGTTT
The DNA here is from genome assembly GCA_005239495.1 of Nicotiana undulata. NCBI lineage: Eukaryota > Viridiplantae > Streptophyta > Magnoliopsida > Solanales > Solanaceae > Nicotiana > Nicotiana undulata. Next base: position 85,917 of record ML267647.1, read on the forward strand.
AGGAATATTCTAAAAGTAATTCTTTTCTTTTTCTTTCTTATAAAAAAATATACTTCACTTTATACTTTGGGAGTTCCAACTATCCTGGCCTATTTCTATCTTAGCACCATGTGATCGGCACGGGTTGGATCCCAACCTGATCGAATAGGCCCAATCCACGAGGTGCCACTCGCTTCATGGTTCTCAGTGTTCATGTATCATACCTTAGCATGACTAAGTAAATTCTCAGCAACGAGACTCTGGGCTCGTGTGCTCCCTACTTTGGCACAAGTAGTTTCAGGAAGTCAACGCCTTGGTTAGGACCCTCGGCATGGACGATGGCCCCTTCTCAGAATAAAGGATACTCCCAAAAAAATTCATTCTAAAACTTCTTCTTGTGACTTTTCAAGTCTAAATCTTTTTTTTTTAACATCATGTACATGCTCATGATATCCTTAAATGTAAAGCATAGCATAAGAATGAAATAAACATTTAAAAGTATTTCTAAAGATTCTTGCTTCTTGATCACGCTCCTGTGTCTAAGAAAAGACTAAGCGGGCGTTGCAAATATAATCTGGGGTATTATGCCCAGAGTCAAATCCCACAGGGACTTAACGTATCAAAAGAAGCTTGTAAAGTACTAAATTCTTATTAGTCAACCTCCTCAAACTTTATGAATAACAAATGGTGTTGTGATTACTACTACAGCTAACTGAATCTATAAAACTAAGAGTAACTAAAAAGCAGTTGTAAACAATTGAAATAAAAGTCTAAGGTAATGGTTTCCCCCGTTGGTTCTTTCCCTAGTTGTATGTTCCTATAGCTTTGATTTGGTTGTCTCTATCAATCATGAACTCTCCAGTTATCGTAAATCTTTCTCAAGCATTTATGACAATTTACTAGACGCACTCTCTCGAGCTACGCTAGCTATATTTGCGTTACGGTTCACTTTAGATTGCACCCGAGGTATATTATCTCTAACCCAACCTCTAAACCCTCGGTTATGACTCTCGTCTATACTCCGGGAGTGGTGTTGTTCAACAACTACCTAAATATGCACTCTTTCTCAAGCAGATACATAATAAATAGGAACAGCTAGTTGAGGGCCCTTCAACAAACTACAATCAAAACGTAGTTGAACAAATAGAGATTAATAACCAACTCAAAACTATATTAACATGCCAACAAGTTCATCTCCAACGAGTTCCACCAAAATCTTAGATTAAAGTATTTAGCTACTCATAATAATAACAAAAACTACAAAAGAATTCATAGTTAATTGTAAAAGAACAAAAGAAGAAAAGAAGGATTGATGCCCAAATTGCCTCCTTGCCTCTTGCCCTTGTTTTGTTGTTTTCTAAACTCTAAAAATTGATTCTTCCTTCTCTTGGGCGTATTCCTTAAGTTTATATAGGGTTTGGAGCTTAAAATCCCGTGTTTTGCACTTTAGTCCCTGAAGTTTACGCGTCCTGCCGCGGTCGCACCACGGTTACGCCAGAACCGCGGCCAAACAGGCTCTCTGAATCTGCAGCTGCTTCCTACCGCGGTTGCACCGCGGTCGCACCCGGACCGCGGTAGGCCTACTTCAACTCAGCTTTTGCTTATTATTTGGTGCAATTTGTGGGTATTATTTGATTGGCTTCCTTTTTTCCCGTAATTGACTCCAAAAATGTTCCAACGTCCTTTTCTTGTGATATTTCAACTGCAATGCATGAAAATCACTAATCAGAGCTTGTTGTTATCAATATTTACATTAAAACGATACAAAATGTGGTTCCTTAGGGTCCTAATTTTAGTCAAATTCACCTATTATCAACACCCCACACTTAAAGTTTTGTTCATCCTCGAGCAAGTTAAACCACACTTTTAGGCCTAATCGTCTAATGCATTACCCTTTTTATGTCACACCTGCCAGTATAAAAGAGCCCCCTAAGCAGTGCAACGGACACACCTCAAGTGAAGACTCTAATGCCATGCCACACTTGTTCTTACTCTAAGAACTCTAGATAGAAGTGAATACTTGCCTTTTCCTCCTGAATTACATGCCCTCGCATCACACTTTTGAGAGAAGTCCCACACATATTAAATTTAAGACATCAAGGAACTTTAGATGGAAAGAATTCACTCATTCTCAAGAAAGAACATTCACATGCCACACAGATACACCATAAGCTTGCCCGTAGTGTAATGCTCTACTAATCGAGTTGTTCAGTCTAAGATCAATAGGGCTTCATTTGGTTGTAATGTAGGCTAAGGGACGGGTAGGGTATATTATGGTATAGTGACTAACCTCCCTAAGAACTTTTAATACATTAGACTTACGTTTTGGCCCAATTTCCATGTTCTGCACACTTCTCTTTCCACACTTTCTTTCATAAGTCATCCCCCCATTTTTCTAGGTGCACTGGCTTTTTCTTATAATCAGTATTTAGGACCAATATTTTCATTGTCCTACCTTCATTATTCATTTTTTTTAAAAACCATTGCACCTTTCAGTTATTTCCCTGATCTTCCTTTTCTCACCACATTACCACCCCACACTTTGACTTTTATATACTCTTTAACAATTCAAGTGCTTATAGAAGGTACAATGTTCGAAAAATCAAGCTATTCAAACATATGGAGTAAGGCTGTTATAAGGTTAACAAGGGAACAAGTTATAGGCTCAAAGGGGTTAACTATGGTATACTGTTTACAGGTGTATACATAATATGCAGGCTTCACAAAGAAATGCCTATATCATCTCTAAAACCAAACAACTTCTATTTCGCTTTGCACACACATAGAGAAAGTTCTAGGTATCACATGCAGACATAGAATACATGAACTACCTCACACACACTTGGCATGTAACTCATTCCGAATTGGTTTGTCAACACACTCAAGTGAGCATTCAAGTCAGACGAAGTGTGCAAAATTAAGGCATAAGATTAAGAGTCTACAAGTGAGCCTAGGCGTTGCACCCTCAAGTACGTTTTGATTATTTGCAGGTATGTACACTGTGGGATGCATTCTTCCCCTTACCCATCTTTGCCCAAGAGAGTTATAATAGTCCTAAAAATAAAATCTACCTAACCCGGTTCAATATAGACCCTTGGAAAAGAACTGTGGTCAAAATAAAAACCAAAGGGGAGTTGCTACACTACCTCAAAAGAAAATAAAGAGAAATAAAAAAATCTTTTTTTTCCGATGTTGACTCTCAAGAAACCCGTCGACAAGTCTCCATCGTCGAGCCAAGTCAGTGATGTCAAACGTAATTAAAACAAACTATTCACATGAACAAAACAAAAAAAAACGAAAACACAATTAATTGCATATATACAACAACAATGAAGCAAATCTCCCACCCCACACAGAAAGATATGGCATGTCCCCATGACATTGAATAAAGATAGTGCAAAGAGGGGGTAAGAAGACCTCCCTCGTGGTAACTCAGAGTCGGAGACGGAATTGGGGTCCATGTTGTATGCCATCCCAATGGCGCGGAACCATTCCATCATCCTGCTCTCGCTCTTGGCCTGCCGTCTGGACATAGCATCAAGGCGTACGTGTAGACCATCTACTGAGGTGCGAAGATCTGCCACCTCTTCCTCCAACGAGGGCATCCGAGGTCTGCTAGACTGGGACCTGCTGAAAGTCGCCCCAGCGTGGGGTCTCTGAGAGGGGCCAGCTCCATCGTAGGAACGCCGAGGGGGTGCCACGGGGGTTGCATCGTCATCATCAACATCAAGCTCGATGGGCGCGGTGACATCTCTGCCGATCGTGATCTTAGCAGCTCGAAAAGGTGCTTTGTGACCCAAAGAACCATCAAGAGGGTTTGTGCGGACATTGGCCAGCCAGCACAAGCGCGTCACAAGTAAGGGGAAGTAAAATACTTTGGTCAACAGAGGTGACCGAAGGATCATTTCATCCCTAATAATTTTAGCCGCATCAAAATCCCGCTTGTTGACAAAACACCAGACTAGCAATGCCCGTAAGCTGTTCACATCCGAAGTGTTGCCAGTGGGCAAAAATCTGTTGCAGATTATGTTGAACCAGCATTTAGCTTCCCAAGTGAAAGAACTGGAATGGAGTGTGATGTTCTCCTTATTCCAGATCGGCTGTCCCTTTACGCAGATTGTCTCAATGAGAGTGTCCCAATGGACCCCTGAGGAGTTATGGTAGTAATCAATGTCTCCCGTGAACTGTGGCAGCTGCAGGACATGACGAATCTTTGCTATGGAGGCCTCCACCACTTTGTCACGAACAATCACAGAGCGGCACATGTGTTCCGGGCAGTTTGCATAGAACTCCCGGACGACCATTATGTTGGCCGGTTCCGGCTCCTCAAACAAGAACTCCATCCCCCTTCGTCTGATCTCCTCTTACATATCCGGGTTTTCAACCCGGAGTGATGCCCGATCAACTGCTACCTCAGGGACACAGCTCTTTGTAGCCTTCGCATGAAACCGGCTCTCCGCCTCCTCCGACAGGAAACGAGATTCGTCCCAAGTCGGTGTTTCAGATGTGCTGGCCGTGTTTCGGCGCTTTCGGCGGGCCATAGTGCCTTCAAGGAAGTCAGAACAATAATCAGGTACCACCCAGCAAAGTGTCAGTTGGATGGGTACTCAGACTTCCCCACCCGCTGTCACCAAACACCCAACTTCGCCAAATATGGCCAGTACCAACAGTCAGTGGGGCACCCATGGCAAAAACGTACAATATGTGACCCCACACTACTACATGGGTGTCAAGCTCCAACAAAATACCCCACACAAGCCCTCAAAATAGTGAGAACTACCAAGTAAGGCCACAAACTACCCACATGGGTCCCCAACACAGAGTAATGTCATATATACGGCAATACCCATGCTACATTAGCCACCCCACCCCACACAAGAATATTTGCAAACATGGAACACACCCAACATTCTTCACAAATAAACCCAAACTACCATATACACCCAAAAACTTGGTGGAGAACACCCATGTACAACAAGAACCAA
>ML267651.1:0-40899 GCA_005239495.1 Nicotiana undulata
ACCTACTCACAGAAGACAACCCACCCGAGGAAACTAGCCAACTGACACCTACCATTATGCTATAATTCTCACTTTCTACAATATCAAGACCCCCATCCTAAGCTTGTATCCATTTATCCAACCTTACCAATCCGTCCTTTCTTCCGTGACATCTACTAAATGCGCTACCACGTCTTCTGATTCATCATTAAGCTACCGCTCTCCCACTTTGCCCAACTAATTCCCTTAAGTGCTACCTGACTTCCTTTCCTTACACCTGATCTTTTAGAATTGGCACCACCGCCTAGCACTTCTCACATATCTTCCTTCATCGTATGATGCCCTCCTGCTGCCTCAATTTAATACTGTCCTCCTTAGCTCTTAAACCAACATATCATCACAACTTTAAATCTTTATGAAGATCATTTTCCTCGAATCGCCTTCATTTTCAATACTTAGCCAGTACTAAACATCCGCACCTCACGGCCTCTACCAACCGCATTCTTCAATACTTCTTCACAATACTCTGACCCCGAGCAACCGAAGAAACCATAGCACCGACGAACTTAACACATTCCATTCGATCAATGACGACGATATCTTATTACAGGTGAGTGCTCCATTTCACTTGACAACACCAATCCTTACTATTTTATCAGCCCAAAACCTGACCATTTATAATCCAAATGCTCTTCCTCCGCTGGAACAAAATACTGAAATCTCGAAATCATACTCTGAGAAGACCTCCCTTTAAACCGTTCATCACCCCAACACATGGGCAATCGTTCTACCCTTGTATCAACATCGCGCCATAACCAATCGTAAGTTCATAACCACCTGAGCATGAACTCAAAGTTCTCAGAAATACAGCTACTGGGATGAGATGACAAATACATTCTTCCGCAGAACAACGATGATAGCCTCAATCAACTACGCTGGGAGAAACATCCCGCACCACATCCATAGTATCATTAAAAGTCCTCAACCCTCGATTCATAACAAGCGTTTCGCGACGCGTAAGATTGAGTAGGAAGAAGCATAGGCATAAGCCCTAACGGAATCAAATCGCATGATGAGGAATCAAGAAGGGAATTACTCCGAACAACCCTGTAGCCTCTCGAAGATAAGTACAGATGTCTCTGTACCGATCCGCAAGACTCTACTAGACTTGCTCATGACTCGTGAAACCTACGGGAACCTAGAGCTCTGATACCACGTTGTCACGACCCAAAACCTATGGGTTGTGATGGCGCCGGACACCACTGTCAGGCAAGCCAACCCCTTAATCAGTTGAAATACCTTCCTGTTTAACAATTTCGAAATCGTTGCCTTTATTGCATTTCATAATCAAATAAATAAATTTTTGTAAATTAAACACGACAAGAAATCTATTTAATTCAATAAAACAAGACTCAACACATCCCCAGAACCCGGTGACACAAGTACATGAGCAGTTTCTAAGAATTTATACAATTATACAACTCTTGTCCGAGAAATAAATGGGACAAAGGCAATAGATATAACATGTAAGTAGACATAAGGGAGACTCCGGAAACTGTGGAACGCCTCTGGATGAATGCATCCCGTATAAGTCTCCAAATCGATCATTGTACTAAAAAGGTACGTGTGCAACAAAATGCACAGAAAGTGTAGTATGAGTACATATACATATATGTACCCAGTGAGTATCCCGTCTAATCTCAAAGAAGTAATGACGAGAGGTCAACTCGATACTCACTAAGGTCCAACAGTAATAACGTAAGCAGGATGTAAGGAAAACTGTAGGCAAGTAAAACAAATAATAAAGTACATCAATATCCGGCAACAAATAACAATCACAAATCAAACGAGTTTGGTATCCGCCGTGGCGTACGGCCCGCTCCCATATGGTACTCACTCACATCGCTCCGCCGTGGCGGCCCGATCCCATCCTGTAAATCTTCGTCGTGGCCTACAGCCCGATCCCACACTGTAGTCTCAATCTCCGCCGTGGCGTACGGCCCGATCCCACCCTGTAGTCTTAATCTCCGCCGTGGCGTACGGTCCGATCCCATAATATAATCAATCATCACTCTGCCGTGGCGTACGGCCCGATCCCATAATATAATCAATCATCACTCTGTCGTGGCGTACGGACCGCTCCCATAAGAATGAAGGAAATTACATATCGCTCGCGGGATGTAAATTACGAAGCGACAACATGCGCACACAAAATGCAAAGTTCGTTTCACCACAATCCTTTCCCATTATTTAAGTAAATGAAAGATCGAGTAAACAATAATATCTTACATGAGTACAGAACTTATAAGTCATTTCTTTTCCCTTCATAATGCTTTCCATAAATAATTTCTTTCATATTACTTCCCGCAAATCAATTCATTTCATAATATTTTTCTGTGAAAACAATTTTCCTTCCATATTAGTTTAAAATCCATAAATCTCAGAGAAACAAAACCACATGACATGATATGATAGCATATATATAATTCATTACAAGAATTATAAAGGGCATGATGTGGGGCCTAACTACCCATACACAACAATAGTATCCGCTACGTACGGACTCTCGTCACTTGGCACGTACGGAGCCCCAGCAAACAATTACATATAGCATGTAGAACACCTAAGGGGACAATTCCCTCTTACAAGGTTAGAAAGGAGACTCACCTTGCTCCGAAGATTCATCACCGGCTTCCAAGCCTCTACGACGACTAAAAAAAGGATGCGCACGCTCCCAAACTATCTAAATAACAATATTTCAATGAAAATATACTCAATAGATCATAACCAATTCAAATTACAAAGTTCCTCAGCCCGGCTCAATGAAATGACCAAAATTCCCTCGGGCCCACGTGCCCGGACCTCGAAATTTCTTGAAGAAAATCNATCTTGTATCTAACTTGAAATCAGTAGGAGTAACTTACCTTGACATAGATGACGAAAATCCTCTCTTGAAGCTCTCCAAAAATCGCCCATGGCTTTTAAAAATGAGAGAGAAATGCCAAAATCCCGTTTTAATCAACACTGCCCAGTTCTGCCATTCATCGCATGAAGTCGTCCGCGATCGCACAGGCTACCCAGATCACTCTTCCCCGATCACACAAGCATATCCGCGATCGCACAGGCCATTTCCAGCTCCCACCAAAATTCCTTCTCCGCGATCGCACCTTCCTCTTTGCGATCGCACTATCCTGCCCAACCCTTCTCCGCGATCGCACACCAACATCCGCAATCGCATAGGCCAAAAACCTTGCCCCTCAATTTCCTCTCCGCGATGGCATAGCTAAGGCTGCGATCGCATAGCTAAGGCTGCGATCGCATAGCATTACCAGAAACACCAGAAACAGCAACAACAAATTCACTCCGAAATGCCCCGAAACCACCATGTAACACACCTGAGGCCCCCGGGACCCTGTTCAAACACACGACTTAGTCCCATAAAATCCCATGAACTTGCTCGGGGCTTCAAATAACCTCAAACAACGCTGAAATCATAAATCGCACTAAAATTTAACTTTATGAACTTTGAAATTTCTAACTTCCACCTCTGATGCCGAAACCTATCAAATCACGTCCGATTGACCCTAAATTTTGCAGGAAAGTCATATTCGACATTACGGACCTGCTTCAACATCCGGAGTTTCATTCCGAACCCGATATCAAAATTTCCATTACCGGTCGAATTCTTCAAAAACCTTCAGTTTTCTATCTTTAGCCAAATGACCTTAAATTGACTTCCGGATATCCGAATTCACTTCCGATCGCGCTTCCAACTCCAGAATCACCATACGGAGCTATTCCCAGACTCGGAATCCCAAACAGACCTCCATATCATTGAAATATACTTTGAGTCAAACTTAGGAAATTTCCTTAAAATACTGACTTTCTACAACATGCGCTGAACTGTTCCCGGGTAATCCAAAACCCGTTTCGGACATACGCCCAAGTCCGAAATCATCACATGAACCTGCTGAAACCTTCGGATCCTGATTCCGAGGTCGTTTACTCAAAATTTCAATCTTACTCAATTCCTTCAACTTAAGTCTTCTGAAATGAGAATTTTCCTTTCAATTTAACTCTGAACCTCCTAAACTTCAACTCTGAAAATATACACAAGTCACAAGACCCGTAATGAAGTTGTTCGTGACTCCCAACTACTGAACGACGCGTTGGATCTCAAAACGCCCGCTCGGGTCGTTACAGAACTGGTCCGTAGTGGATTTGTCTTCTTGTTCTTGACACACCTGAGTCTTCAATGCTTGATCAGATCTTCAATGCTTGAGAGAATATAACTAAATTCTCAAGTGAATATCTTTTTGCCTTACACCATGTTGTTATACTACCAAGACATCCCAAGAATGATGTTTATTCTTATTTGGTACACGCCTCTTCCCAATGGGAAGTGAATGCTACATTGTTTCTGCACTATGGCGTGCACAATTGCAGGCAGTCACTTTTTGCAGTTGCTTTCTAGCTGTAGAGTTGACTTGTACTTATGTCAGGGAAACAACAATGAATCAGGTCCCTAAAATGGTTCTTGTGAATCCAAAGGCACATTGCCCTGATTGTCTTGAGTTCATTGCTGAATGATTGTACAAGGCGTGTATCAGGTCCTTTATCTGGTTCTATACACAAAGTTTGTTAGATCGTCAAAACATAAGACTAAGAGACCTTAAGCCTATCAATTTTCCCCTTTTTGATGATGACAAACTTTTAAAATTGATGATTATTTATAGAGCTTAACTTAACAAGATAAAGTACCAAGAACCTCATATGTTACCCCTGACTTTATGCTTCCCCCTTAATCACCCGCTTCAATTTTCAAGTTAACTAACTCTTCCCCCTTTTGGCATCATTAAAAATTCACAATCAGGCAAATAAGCGTAAGGAAGTCTAACATAGCTAACTCATGCCCCATGTGTGCACACAACATGATAGAAAAAATAATCAAAAGGAAAACAAGCATTGTACTAGCAAAAGAAGAGCTTCATTGATAATAAATTTTTAAAAACACATAAGTCTTTGCTATGAAAGCAAGTACTAAATTGGACTATTTTAACGGGAGCTGTAATGGTAGAATCTAACATGCCATCACAAAAAAAAAAACAACAACCACAAAACATCAGAACATAAGACAACTGGACATTGAGAGGATCCTATGGGGCACCAGAAGAGGAAGGCTTGGAAGAGGATGTAACAATGGTTTTGAGAACCAGGTCCATGAAGGCATTTGCAGACATCTATTCCTCAAGCAATTTCTCCCGCAGGTTCTCCACTTGCTGCCTAAGCTCAGCATTGTCCTTAGTCAAGCGGGAAACTTCTCCTTGGGAAGAATTAATAGAACCAGGTGCCTCAACGACTTGACTTAGCTAAGTTTCCAGTATGGCATTATGAGCCTTCAACCTTCTGGTTACTTCAGTAGCAGCATTTTGAGCATTAATCAGCTGAGAAATTGTCCAAGTGCTTCCCCCAACCCTTTCTACACACTCACACTCTTCCAGAGTTGTTTTGGAGAAGGTTTGCTGGCGGGTTCCTACATTAGGATTACCCAAGGGTACGTTGTAAAACTGGAACACCCGAGTAAGGAGAAATCCATATGGAAGCCCATGATTGCCATCTTGAAAGTTCGCCACCTTTTGCATGTGTTCTATCATAATTGCTGGCAGATTTATCGGTCTGAACTCATCAAGAACCTCCATCAAGACCAGGTCAGACTTGGAAGCTACAGACCTCCTCTCAGCACGGTGTGAGAGAACCTTATTGACCATCTCAAAGAGAAGCTGATACACTGGAGGTAGTGCCTTCTTATGCACGTGTTCCCCCTGCTGGATAGCCTGCTCTTTCACAATATCTCTCCTAAAGTTATCTCCACAAGCACACTTGACCAAGGACATCCCCACACGCGGAATTTGGAGAGCTTTCCCCTATGCAGCAGCGTCAAGCACAATGTCAACTACCAACACATAGGTATGGTCCTCTTCAACAGTGAAAAGTGTTGCATAGAAATTTTGCACCTCATATGAATATAACTTGAGCACATCCTCCCTAAACACATGACCCCATTGCTGGAATTCCACTATCTCCAGAACTTGCCTCATTCCTGCCATCTCAGAGATTTTCGGGTCAAACATACGACCCTACAAGACTTTCATAGTTCTCAATCTCTACTGCCCAAGTCCACTGTAACTTGGTATGGTCTTCAGTAAACAAGGTCCCCCCACCGTTTCCCTCTTTCATTTTCTAGACTTTTCAACAGACTTCCCTTTACCATGCTCAACAACCACAATATCGCTTTCAGACAACTCTTTCTCAACTACAACCTTCTTGGGTTTACCACTACTCTTCACAGATGTTGCACCTTGTTTTTCCACAGCTTCCTCGGAAGCCCCAACCACAGACTTCTGGACCTTTGTAGATCTTTTCACTATGGAACTAGGTTCCTCTACAACATCTTCATTAACCTCAGCCACTGGTATGTCTTTGTCAGCCACAGCTCCCCTCTGTTTCATCAACCTCTTCTTCTTTTTCTTAAGACTCCTCTTATCCTTCTGTAAGGCAGACTCAAAAGCCTCTTTCATCTGCAACCAGGTAGTAGGTCGCTTGGAAGAAGACTCAGGAGTGGCTGCTGGCTTGTGAATTTTAAAACGGGCATTAAGGACGATTTCATTTTCATCATCTTTTTCAAAAGCTATTGTAATGGGAGGAATAGAATCCAAGGGTTTAGTGTAGAAGATGGGCTCCTGGTTTGTTTCTGCTGAAGGAGCATCAGGTTCTCTAACAAGTGTTTCTGTGACTAAGTATGTAAGGCCCCGAAAAGAAATTGACAAGTAATTTAGGATTTTGGGGTGCTAGATAGGCTAATTGTAATATTTTATGTTCTATAAATGAGATGTAAATAAATTGGATATGGTAAATAAGGGTAAGAGTCAAATTGGAAAATTTCATAATAGGCTAAAACTCAAAATGAGTTTGCACAAGTCCACCCTTTTAAACGGGGTATTTCTCTCTCTCTCTCTCTCTCTCTCTCTATATATATATATATATATATATATATATATATATATGTACGGTTTTGTAAGGACCTGTAAAGAAAAATCATTAACTGAATGTGTTAATTTGATTGACTGAATGTGCTAAGTTGGAAAATTCCAGCTCCCAAATTGTTCTAAGTTGCCTACAATGTCACTATGCTATTTGAAAGTATGAATTATGATTATCATGCTCTTTCCTTTATTATGTGTACGAATCCTTATATGTGTTGGTTCTAGTTGATACGAAAGATGAGTATATGAAACGGTTAAAGAGAGGAATGTAACACAAGTGGTTAAATATTCCCAAGTGCCAAGAACTGTATAATAAATGATGGAAAGAGATGTGAACTGAATAATTAAATTGCTATGGTTATGTCCTAGAGTGAGATGGCTTAGCCAATTGGGCTGAGATCATAATGCTATACACATGGTGGTAATCACATCGAAAATATGATATTGGTAATGTCTCACTGTTTTAAGTGAGATGGATTAGCCGGTCGGGCAGAGACCGGACTCCGTGTGACAACGACACGGTGATAATTATGAAACTATGATATTGGTAATGTCTCACTGTTTCAAGTGAGATGGCTTAGTCGGTCGGGCAGAAACCGGACTCCGTGTGCTAACGACATGGTGGTAATTATGAAACTATGATGTTGTAATGTCTCACTTGGGATGGCTTAGCCGGTCGGGCAGAGACCGGACTCCGTGTGCTAACGACATGGTGGTAATTATGAAACTATGATGTTGTAATGTCTCACTTGGGATGGCTTAGCCGGTCGGGCAGAGACTGAACTCCGTGTGAAAACGACACGGCGGTTTATTAAAATTTTCGCACTTGGCTTTAAAGAAATATTATCCAAAAGATGGAAAAACGGAATAAGAAAACACGGTGACTCTTGTTTGTGTTTCCCCTATTTATGTGAATTGTTATTCGATGTCTTTAATTGCATTACTACATGTTTGTTGTTTATTCTATTTAGAGTATATTTTGTTGATACATACTAGTACTATTCAATGGTACTAACATTCCTTTTGCCGGGGACGCTACATCTTCTTATGGATGTAGGTGGTTCCTTAGCAGGCAGGTTGATCGTAGTTAGCGGCATTGCTTCTCAATTGCCACAGCAGTCTTGGTGAGCCCCATTCTTCCCGGGGTCAAGTGTTGTGCGTGCTGTTCCACTCTTGTATTAGTATTAATTACTGTAAATTGAGGTACTAGCCGTAGCCTTGTTGCCGAAATTTCTATATTTTCCACTAGTTGAATTTAGAGGCTCCGTAGACAGGTTATGGCTAGTGTCGGGTATTGGAATTAAATCAGAAATATTGGTGTTTGGAAAATATGTTTTTCATCGTATCTATGTAATTGTAACGTTTTGGATATTATGGTTGAAACCGTTAATGAAAATAAAAATGGAATTTAATGAAATATTTATAAAGTGTGAATAGTAGAACTTATCTCCTATACGTATTCATAAATTAGTTTGGGTAGAATGAAACCTAACAAGCTTGCTCAGTCAGGTTTACTTGATTGAGCGCCGATCTCACCCCTTGGTTTTGGCGCGTGACAAATTTGGTATCAGAGCCTAAGGTTTTGGAGTGTCCTAAGATGTCTCGGATCCGTGTCTAGTAGATCCCTTCTTATCGGTGTGTTGTCGACCACATCTATAATTAGGGGGCTACTTGGACATTTAGGAATTTCACCCTTCTTTGATACTCCAATTGTGCGATAGAGCTCAAGATAGGGAGTTAGTTTTCTTTCCAAGACTTACTCTCAAGATGAGTGATCTTGATACCATAATCCATGAGTTTGAAGCCATAAGGAGGGAATGATCCCACCATTGAGTCCGAAGGAGATTGCCCAAGGGCTTGTTAGGAGAATGTATTGAGCCGTGGAGAGATTGGTAGATCCTATCGCTAAGAAGGGAATAACCCTTGTCCCTATTAATGTCACTGCACCACCAAATTCTATAGTATATCGGTATGGTACCGACTAACGTTACGGATGTGGAGTCGAGGGGCATCGATTAAATCGTCGCCGTATCAACCTAAAGTCGTTAAGTCAGTCACTCCTTGGTGCATCCTCATGAAAAACACCCAGTTTCTACTCGCTATGTATGTACGTCTGTAGTGTGAAAAGTTCTCATAATCATGGTCTTCACAAGACATTGAATAAAAAAAATATTGCATGTGTCTACTCTCTGAACGAGATCCGCTATTTCTTGAGCCAACTCCACCACAAGTCCTCTTATTTGCGATCTTTTATGACATTGAGCTCTATAATCATGTCCTTGAATTGATGTGTGACTATAGAATTACTACTTCCCTCATGCCTTTATAGAATCTCAACAAGGGTCTATACCCGAAGGATTACTTACCGAATGAATGGACGGACAATTATCATATTTTCGTACAAAATTAAAAGATACATTCTCTCGACCTTTTATTCTTCTATATTCAAAAGCCTAGGCCAATTTTTCTTCAAATTTCTACTTCAATCTGAATGTTGACATAGTATCATAGTGAATATCTTGCTTTGTTTCATCATCATCTCTAGTATGGTAGTGCCCTCGATTTATATTTGTTGAGACTTTCATTTTGGCCTAGTGGTCAGAATCGGCAAAATTTTCATTCACATTTCCGAGTTCTCCCTCTTCTCTGATAGGTTATTTTCTGGATTTGGTCTGGTCAATTATTTTTGACATTACTAAATCTCCATTGAAGCTAGACTCTGTTGAGCCTCTATGTAGCTGGACCATGCTACTTATTCTTGTGGTTCATCTTATTCTTGAAAGTTGTTCTTCTTCTGGTTGTAAGGAGGACGAGCATTTTCGCTCCTCTTTTGATTTGCATGATACTTGCTTGAGTGCTTCTATATGTTAATTGGTCTATGTTGCTACGAATTCAGCAGATTTTGATGTTTGTAGCGGCTCCACTAGCCGTGAAGCCATTGAGTTTACTCCTAAAACCTCAAGTTCCCTTTTGTTAATTCCTCTGACATACCCGGCCTTCCCCTAGTTGTTGTCCCATTTCTCGGTTCCGGTTTCGGTGGCTGAAGGAAGAGCAAAATTGTGTCCTTGGCATCTAGAAATAAAATTTCCTTTATCAATGGTAATCTACCCAAACCCTATGCCAATTCTGCTGAATCCACACAATGGGATAGATGTAGCAATTCCTTTATTTTCTGGTTAACTAGTTTTCGGTCTTTTTATATTACTAAGACCTTCAATATTTTGACATAACTAAATTAGGATGTGAAACTGTGGGTGGCCGGGGGAAAACCATCCTCTCACTTTAGCTGTGAATCTTCTTCATTCACTATCAACTATACTATCCCTTCACAATCATATCCCCCTCAGAGGCACGATCCTTAAAGGTTGAACTTTGACCCAAAAAGAGTAGCTCTGTTTTTATAATACTTCATGATATCTGGTCATTGGATCAATAAATGCCACAAATTATATGGGTTCCCACCTCATTTTAAGTTCATCACTGGTTGAGAATATGCTGCAATTGCTAAAATTGAATGATCTTCCTCCAATGATGGATCATCTATGCATGTTCTAATCCAACAATTCTCTTCTCAACCTAACTCTCGCTTTTTGTTTTGGGTTCACCAAGGAGCAATACACCTAGTAACACATTCATATGTCAAGCCTTTCTCTTGGCCAAGTCTTACTGCATCTCCCCAATTTGGCTGGTAATACCTGGTTTTGTAGAAGGGTGCTGTAATACTTCATTGTGAAGTAGAGTTGCTAAACATAGTTGGATTTTTGAATTCTGGAGCTATACGTCATGTTACTACATACCGAGATCTCCTTTCTAAAATTTAGCTTTTGTAATCCCTTATATTATCACCCTTCCTAGTGGTTACAATGTAAAGGTCATTTCAATAGGCTTTCTTACCTTCTCTTCATTTACCTTGCATCATGTGTCGTTTCTCAATATTTTTCAATACGATATTATCTCAATTGCTCGACTAGTTATCCAAATATATGATTTGATTTAATTAACCTCACTTTTATGCACTCTACAAGCCCCTTGAGAGTGGGCAAATCTCCCTTTACTACAGACTTTTAATGTATTCAACTCAATTTAAGCGGTTGATTCCAAATAGTGCTCTTTAGTTATGCTGCCTTACTATCCATTTCATTTGGTAGCTCTCATTATAAATCTAATTTCATGCTTCATGGCATCAAAGAGGAAGTCTCATGGCATCAAGGATTTGGACATGTTCCTTTTGTTAGAATAAAAAATATTTCTCGTGTTCCTTGTACGATTTTCTTCTAAACAATCAGCTACTCGCTCTGCTTGTCCCTGTGACTAGATAACTCAGATTACTTCTCTCCGGTTAGTGCATTAAGACTTCTCACCCTTTCGGACTTATTCATATGGGCACTTTGAGGCCTTATTTTACACCTACTCATAACGGTTTTAAGTACCTTCCCACCATTATTGACAATTTTTCCAGGGCTACATGTACTCGTCTCGTAGGTCCTAAAAGTAATGATTTATCTATACTTCAAGCTGATAATTCCATGGTTAGAACTAAATTTTAGATAAAGTGTGTCCCCTTTTCAAGTCTTAAATGGGTCGGATTGGATAGGTTACGTGGCCTTCTTCTCACTCGGCTTCTAGGATTATTGACCACGTCATTGTCATTGCTACCCTTGGCATTCCACATCCTTAGGAAGGGTAGGAATTCTAATTGTCTTTCTTTCCAGAACAGTACGTCAGCCATTAGAACCCCTCTAACCAATACGTGATTCCACCCCTATGATAGGATGTCCTATCTATGTGTTTTCACCCGTGAGAGGGTTGAGATTAGGTGCTCCCAGATTGTTTCACATACCACAAGCCTATTGATTCGGAAGATAAGTCGTCCTACCTCTACTGATCCTCTACAAGATCAATTGGCGAGAAGGGTTAGATTGTTCGAATTATGATAATTCCATAAGTGGATGACTTCTTTTCCACCCTCGTGCGCTTGTGGCATCGAGTCCTTATGTCTCTTATTGTTAGGAGTGAGATCCAATTCTATATGTTCCTTTTGTGGCCTCGATAACACCCATGTTACAAGAGTCTTACCACTTGAGCTCAACTAATTGCCTTACACTCAGGGACACAACTGGTGTATCATACTTGACCACTTCTTTTAAATCTCAAGATCACGTACATAGTATCCACCTCATCTAAGAAAAATAGTTACCTCTATGCTTCATTTATCCGATAATTGATGTCGCCACCAGGATTAAACCTTGTCAGTATCGTTGGTAGAAATCCTCGTGTCTCTTAGCATATATCCTCATGAATGTACTCTACTAAGCACATTAACGGATTCCTGAATAAATCCAGCCCAATGTTGAAATTCATTGTTCCTCGTTGTATTAAATCTATTTGGTATTGAAGGTTCGAATGTGTCAAAGAGGAAGCATCACAGTGTGATAACATATATCCGATAGGTAATTTTATGGTCAATTCATGATAGCACATATTTAGAGTAATCGTTGAAGGTCACCACATGTTTAGCTTGGGTGTTCGCCTAGAAATTTAGAATTTAGGAGGGTGAACAGGTTATTCACTAAATTATTCCTGGAGATGTTATGTCAATTGATAATGAAGGGTACATAAGCGCATTTCCTATTAAGCTGCACTAGGAGTATGATGTTCCCCGTAGTTGTTCCTCATGTATTTTGTGTTTTCACATGTCTACGTGTAAGAAGGAATTTGGAGATCCTTTTGTGTATCACCCCCTGGGAATTATTGGAGGTAAAGTTAATTGGTAGTTAGCTTATGCGAGGTATCTAGCTGTCATCTCTGTTATATAAGTTTGGAGGTTGGGATTGTTTTCGTGAATGTGTTAGGGAAAAGCCTTAAGTCAAGGAGGCCACCGTGAAGCCCGAATGTGTCGTGGAAAGAAAATAATTTCGCTTGATTGTGTAACAATTAGTCTTGACTTGAAAAGTTCTCCAACAGGTTTTTCTGTGACTGAGTCTGTAAGGCCTCAGAAAGAAATTGATAAGTAATTTAGGATTTCGGGGTGCTAGATATGCTACTTGTAATATTTTATGTGCTATAAATAAGATGTAAATAAATTGGATATGGTAAATAAGGGTAAGAGTCAAATTGGAAAATTCATAATAGGCTAAAACTTCGAATGAGTTTGCACAAGTCCACCCTTTTAAATGAGGTATATATATATATACATGTACGGTTTTGTAAGGACCTGTAAAGAAAAATCATTAACTGAAACGTCGCTGAGTTAGATTCCTATGTTGTTGTAACTATAGAAATTTCCTCGTGGCGAGCTAATTTTTAGATTGAACACTACCCTGCGGACTTTTAGAAAACATTTCGTAAAGGGATGCAGATCCACGGTCCACTATGCAATTGCAAACCTGCTTAGCGGACCGCATAATGGCCGCAGAGTAGGGCAGGAGACTTCCCAATTTGAGGGAAGTTATGCGGTTCATTATGCGACTGCATAACTATTATGCGGTGCATTATGCGATCGCATAACAGTTATGTGGACCTCATAGTGACCGCATAACCAGACAGTTGGGTCCCCTAGTTGAGGCCATTTCTGCGTCAAGTTTGCGGGCCGCATTTCCGTTTTGCGGTCGCACATAGTTGAGTCAGAGCACCCTATTTTCTACATTTTAAACCCGACTCCAAATCAATATAAGTCATTTCCCCAGCCATTTTAAGCATATTTTGTGATGGTTTAGAGTGGGGGAAAGGGGTCATAGAGAGAGAAATTGGTCTTCATCAATTGTTCTTCAATCCTTGCCTAAACAACTTGAAGATTAACAAGGAAAACACACTAGGTCTTCTTCCTTAGGTAAGATTCTATACCCTAACCCTTAATTTCGAATTTTAACTAAAGATGGGTAAATATAAAGAAAGTTTGTGGGTATTGTAGCTGTTACCTTGCTTGCATGTGCCATCAATTGGTGTAGGAACATTGTTGAACTAAACATGTTTGGGGATGGGTTGAAGGTTTATTAAATCCTATATAAAAAGGACCTTAAAGACTTATTGCACACCTAGTGTTTGATGGAACGCTCAAACAAGCTAAGACTATGAATATCTTCCTAATTTGTGTTCAATTTTGTTATATCTCGAAATAGAATTAGGTTGCTAGGGATTCCGGATTATTGTAGAGTCTAAAGGAGCGCAAATAAGTTATGTATGGCTAACTCTAATCTTATAGAATGAACTCGTTGGTGCTAAAATATACAGTATGAGTCCCTTGTTTGATTCTCTGAGAAATTGATTGACTGAATGTGTTAAGTTGGAAAATTCATGTTCCCAAATTGTTCTAAGTTGCCTACCATTTCACTATGTTATTTTAAAGTATGAATTATGATTATCATGCTCTATTAAAGACCCGTAGAATTCTTAACTAGAAACGATGCCCGGATAGATCCCCATGTTGATATAACTATAGAAATTCTTAAATCGGACCTTTTTGGAATGAAAAGTACCCCAGGACTTAGAGGATAGAATTTTTCAAGTTTGTGCGAATCTGCGGTCCACTATGCGATCGCATATCAAGTATGCAGATCGCATAGTTGGACAAATTGTTGTCCATTTTTGCGACAGCTATGTGGCCCAAAATGCAATCGCATATCATGTATGCGGCCGCATAGTTGTCGCTTATTGCACCTGAGTTTTTACAGAGGGAATCATGCGGCGCACTATGCGATCGCATAACAGGTATGCGGACCGCATAGTTGCCACATACCTGGGCAGCTCCCTTTTCTTTTTGGCCCAGCTGAAGGCCCATAATGCAGCAGGTTTACGGACCGCATAACCGGAATGTGATCGCATTCCGGACCGCAAACCTGCATTGGGGCTCCGATTTTCTTATTTTTAAAACCCGACCCCCAGCCTAATATAACACCCATCCCTCTTATGTTTTTATCCATATTATGATAAAATAGAGAGAGGAGAGAGTGGGTTCTAGTGAGAGAGAGTACCAACTTCATCAAATTTGATCCTCCATCACTGCTCATGCTTGAATTGATCGAGTAGGGCACCATTTCTTCATTACAAGAGGTAAGCTTCTACCCCATGAACCTAAATTTCCAGATTGTTGTTAAAATGAAACATGGTTAGGTGAGTTCATGAAGATGGGAGTAGGAATCTTGCATGCATGTAACCAACTAGTCATAATCTAGTGAAGGAAAATGGGTTAGAGTAATCTTTCACTAAAAAGAGGCCATTTAATCTAGAGGAACACCTAGTGTTTTATAGAATGCTCAAGTGAGTTCAAGACATGATCATTATTCCTAATTCTAAGTTCAATTATGCCATATTGTGAACTAGATTGAAGGTGCTAGAAGGTCCGGTGAATTATGGTAGAAATCTAGAAAAATCCCAAATCGAGGTAAGTATGGCTAACTCTAATCTTCATAGGATAAACCTATTGGTGTTCACTTTCCGAGTATGATTCTCTTGTTTGATTCTATATGGAATTTATGTTCCTTATGTGTCAAGTTGGAAAATTCTTGCTTCTATGCCGTTCTATGTTACTCCCATGTCATTATGCTAATTAAGGGTATGACTTGTGATCATTATGCTCCTTCTCTTACTACGTGTGCAAATCCTCTTATGTGATGGTTGTGGTAGATGTCAAAGGATTGAAATGATATGAAATATGAATCAATGGATTGAAATGATATGAAATATGAATCACAAGAGTGAAATGATATGAGATGTGAATCAAAAGATGAAAAATGATAAAAGTGAACTAAAAGATCAAAGAATGATGGGTGATGTCCTAGGGTGAGATGGCCTAGCCAATCGGGCCGGGTTCGGATTCCATGCCGTACACATGGAGACATTCAGATTGATATATGATATTGATTATTGCCTCACTGTTTCAGTTGAGATGGCCCAGCCGGTGAGATACCGAACTCCGTGTCAAAATGTCACGGTGATGATATGAGATATGATGTTGTTGGTGCCTCACCTAGGATTGCTTAGCTGGTCGGGCCGAGACCGGACTCCGTGTGATAACGACACGGTGAGTTATTAATAATAATAATACTTGGACTTAAAAGAATATTAACCAAAAGATGGCAAAACGGGAGAAGAAACATGGTGACTCTTGTTGGTGTTTTCCCTTACCTCGGTATTGTTATATGATGTCTCTATTTGTATCATTGCATGTTGATGTTTACCCTATATAGAGTAGGGTTTGTTCATACATACTAGTACTATTTAATGGTACTAACTTCCCTTTTGTCGGGGGCGCTACATATTTTTAAATGGATGTAGGTGGTTCTGTAGCAGGTAGCGCCGATCGGCGATAATGGTACTTTCTCCTCCTCCCTTCAGCAGTTCTTGTGAGCCCCATCTCCTCCCGAGGCCGTGTGTAGTTACATGTTGATCTCTTTTGTTCATGTTGCCCCTTTTTGAGGTATAGCCGGGGCCTTGTCGCCGGTAGGTCTATGTTCATTTCTCCGTACTCTTAGATGCTCCGTAGACACTTATGTGGGCTGTGAATATATTTTGGGTAGTAGTTGGATTTACTCGTTACCGCGATTCCGTATCGCGAATATTGTAATTAGTATGTATATTTTGAAATATCTAATGTTGGTAATGGTGAAAGAGGAAAATGGACTTAATTTTATGAATGTATATATGCTTTTGATTTATATCTTGCTACCTCATGTGAATAATGTATGCTATAAACACGGGGAGAAACGAGTAGTAGGAAAGGCTAATCAGGCTTTCTTGACCGGGTCACTCGGTTAGGCGCCGGTCCCGTCCCTCGATTTTGGGGCGTGACAAAGAGCCTAAGGTTTTAAAAGTGTTCTAGGATGTCTCGGAGCCGCGTCTAGTAGATACCTTCTTATCGGTGTGTTGTCGACCACATCTATAATTAGGGGGCTGCATGGACAATTAGGAATACTACCCTTCATTGTTATTCTGTATCGTGCGATGGAGTGAAACGTGAGGTTGTTTCTCTGTAAATTGTGCACTGTTTCAACTTTCAGTAAATGGAACCCAGGAAGAAAGCTCGACTCGGCCTAGAGGCCAATGCCACCACAGGAGTGGCCATAAATTCCCGATCTGATGGTGCGTGTGAGAATAATTGCCTGACCATGAATCAACCTGACTCCTCCCTTCCAGGCCAGACCATTCCAATTCCTGGTACAACAGAGGGTGCTACAATCCCTCCCGCTAATATTCCTGATCCTCCTCCAGCCCCAACTTCCGGTCCCGGTATTTTTGATGGGGACCTTAGGGGAGCTATTCAGATGTTGACACAATTGGTGGCCTCTCAGGCCCAGAGATCAAATTTTGCCCACATATCCTTTAGCGGGCAAGGGGATTCCTCAGGTTCCAGGGTTAACCGGGTTCTTCAGCTAGCCTCTCCAGAGTTCACAGGTACTGACCTCGAGGCTGATCCTCAGTATTTCATCGACGAGATGTACAAGACCTTCCGAGTCATGCGTGCTACAGAGACAGAGGGAGTGAGTTGGCCTCCTATCTCTTGAAGGGAGCGGCATATTCTTGGTTCGAGATGTGGGAGGATTACCGTGAGGAGGGGAGCCCTCTGGCGAGGTGGGGTGAGTTCGTAGATGCCTTCACGGACCATTTCCTGCCCGCGCGAGACTAGGGTAGCCCATGCTTCAGAGTTTGAGGTACTCAAACAAGGTAGTAGAAGCGTGTGGGAGTATCATATGGAGTTCGTGCGCCTGTCCAAGAATGTTGTCCACATGGTGCCGGCTATGGAGGCTAGGGTTAGTCGATTTGTGCAGGGTCTTGGTCACTTGGTTGTCAATGAAGCTGCTACAGCTCCTCTACATTCTGACATGAATTATGGAAAGATGGTTGGATTCGCTCAGGCTACAGAGGCTCAAAAGTTGAAGCTAAGGATGGATCGAGAAGGCAGTAGTAGGGCTCGGTCAGCGAGCAACCCTTGGGTTCATTTGGAGGTGGGAGACCAGTCCTCGGGGGAGGGTCATCAGGTCCATCCCAATATTATGCTCAGTCTTCAGCTAGTGCCCCGCCATCATGGCACAGTCATCAGCATGGAGGTCGCTTTGGGCCCGATCCAGGCAGCAAGAGGTTCCACCATCAGGGTCAATCAGGAGGGAGTTTCCAGCAGCAGTAGAGGACCCTCTTTCCGAAGTGTGGGAAGTGGAATTCGGGGCTCTTCCACCTGGACATGCCATTTTGTTATAGGTATGGGAGGAGAGGCCACATTCAGAGAGACTGACGTTCATCCAGCTAGGGAGCAGGTTGGGGCATCGCCCATCCATCCTGTTCTTCCGCCGCTACATTTTCAACATGCCTTCCAGCCCGAGATCCTCCAGCACCAGGAGGGCATGGTGCAGCTAGGGGTGGTATACGGGGTTAGGGAGGACCCAGCCGGTTCTATTCCCTGAGTGGTCGTCAGAGTGCAGAAGCTTCTCCAGATGTCATCACAAGTATTTTGACTGTTCAATCTCATGATGTGTATGCCCTTATTGATCCCGGGTCTTCTTTGTCATACGTTACTCCTTTTATTTCTTCAAGTTTTTGGATAGAACCAGGACAACTTCATGAGCCGTTCTCAGTGTCAACTCCGGTTGGTGAATCTATTACGGCCGTGCGAGTCTATAGGAATTGTGTTGTCACGGTGTGTGGTTGGGATACCACAGTCGATCTTATTGAGCTAGGGATGGTTGATTTTGATGTAATAATAGGGATGGATTGGCTCTATTCATGTTTTGCTAGAACCAGAATTTTGAGGCTTGAGTTTCCTAATGAACCAGCTATTGAGTGGGAGGGGAATAATATTGTGCCAAGAGGTTGGTTTATTTCCTACCTTATGGACTCAAAAATTATCAGAAAGGGGTGCATTTACAATTTGGTCCGGGTTGCGGATACCACTTTTGCGATGCCTGCTCCAGAGTCCGTGCCTATTGTGAATGAATTCCTTGATGTTCTTCCGGATGAGCTTTCTCGGATTCCACCAGGTAGAGAGATCGATTTCGGGATTGATGTATTGCCAGACACGCAGCCAATATCTAATCCACCCTACAGGATGGCGCCAACGGAATTGAGGGAGTTAAAGAAGAAGATAAATGATCTTCTAGAAAAGGGTTTCATTCGGCCAAGTGTGTCTCCTTGGGGCGCACCTGTCCTTTTTGTTAGAAAGAAATATGGATCGCAGCGAATGTGTATTAACTACCGGCAGCTCAACAAGGTCACAATAAAAAACAAATACCCATTGCCTCGGATAGATGATTTGTTCGACCAATTGCAAGGTGCTAGGTTCTTCTCGAAAATTGATTTGCGGTCCGGGTATCACCTACTAAAGACCAGGGAGCAGAATATTACTAAGACCGCCTTCAGGACTCGATATGGGCACTTTGAATTCTTGGTAATGTCCTTTGGGCTAACCAACACCCCAGTAGCTTTCATAGACATTATGAATCGGGTCTTCAAGCCATTTCCTGACTCTTTTGTAATAGTCTTCATCGACGATATCCTTGTTTATTCGCGAAGTCAGAAAGATCATGCTAATCACCTCAAGGAAGTTCTGCAGACTCTTCATCAGCACCAGTTGTATGCAAAGTTCTCAAAATGCGAATTTTGGCTAGAATCGGTTTCTTTTTTGGGCCATGTTGTCTCCAGGGAAGGGATTCAGGTTGATCCCCAAAAGATCGCAGCTGTGAAAGATTAGCTTAGACTAATGACCCCGACAAAGATTTGTAGTTTCTTGGGTTTAGCTGGATATTATCGGAGGTTCGTGGAAGGATTCTCTACCCTCAACTCACCATTGACTAAGCTGAAGCATAAAGCGGTCAAGTTCCAGTGGTACGATGCTTGTGAATGGAGTTTCTAGGAATTGAAATCAAGATTGACTTCGGCGCTGGTGTTGTCCTTGCCAGAGGGTACATAGGTATTAATGGTGTATTGTGATGCTTCAAGGGTTTGTCTGGGGTGTGTGTTAATTCAATGCGGTAAGGTTATAGCTTATGTTTCGGGCAACTTAAGAATTACGAAAAGAATTATGTGACACATGATTTGGAGCTTGCAGCAGTTGTCTTTGCATTGAAAGTCTGGCGGCACTATCTTTATGGAGTTCATGTGGACGTGTTCACATACCACAAGAGTCTCCAATATCTATTCAAACAGAAGGAATTAAACTTAAGGCAGAGGAGATGGTTGGAATTGCTCAAAGATTATGATATGAATATCTTGTACCATCCAGGGAAAGCGAATGTGGTGGAAGACGCTCTTAGTAGAAAATCCATGAGTAGTTTGGTGCACTTAGAAGCAGGTCAGAGGCCTTTGGCTTTAGAGGTTTACCAGTTGGGCAGTTTGGGGGTTTGTCTTATGGCCTCAGACGAAGGGAATGTTGTGGTGCATAACGGAGCTGAATCTTCGCTTGTGGCGGAAGTTAAGGAAAAGCAATTCAATGATCCAGCAATGGCACGGCTAAGAGAGGCAATTCTTAATCACATGACCACATCTTTTTCACTTAGCAAGGATGACGGTGTTTTGCGGTGCCAAGAGAGATTATGTGTTCTAGATGTGGATGACCTTCGGGAGAGGATAATGGCAGAGGCTCACAACTCTAGATATTTCGTACACCCAGGTTCTAAAAAAATGTATCACGATCTCAAGGATGTTTATTGGTGGAATAGCATGAAGAGAGGTGTGGCGGACTTTGTGGCTATGTGCCTGAACTGTCAGCAAGTGAAGGCCGAGCATCAGAGGCCCGGTGGGTTGCCGCAGCATAGAGAAATACCAATGTGGAAATGGGAGGTGATCAATATGGATTTTTTGGTAGGGTTACCCTGCACTCCACGCAAGATTGACTCAATTTGGGTGATAGTAGATCAACTCATGAAGTCATCACATTTCTTGCCAGTCAAGTCCACCGACACTGTAGAACAATATGCTCAATTGTATGTCAAAGAAATAGTCAGGCTCCATGGCACTCAAGTATCCATTATCTCGGATCAAGGGGCCCAATTCATAGCTAACGTTTGGAAGACATTTCAGCAAGGTTTGGGAACGCAGGTAAATCTCAGCACATCCTTCCACCCGCAGACTGATGGACAAGCATAACTAACTATCCAGAAACTTGAGGACATGTTGCGAGCTTGTGTGCTTGATTTTAAAGGTAGTTGGGATGATCATTTTCCACTTATAGAATTTCCTTACAAGAACAGTTTCCACGCCAGCATTCATATGGCCCCATTTTAGGCTTTGTACGGTAGGAGGTGTAGGTCTCCGATTGGGTGGTTCGAGGTTGGAGAGGCCGAACTGTTGGGACCGGATCTTGTGAATCAATCCATGGAGAAGGTTAGAATCATAAAGGAGTGGTTGAAAACTGCTCAGAGCTGTCAGAAATCCTATTTGGACGTTCGTTGCAGGGATTTGGAGTTCCAAGTAGATGATTGGGTATTCTTAAAGGTATCTCCTATGAAGGGGGTCATGCGGTTTGGAAAGAAGGGAAAATTGAGACCAAGGTATGTCGGGCCGTATAGGATCACTCAGAGGATAGGACAGGTGGCATATAGGCTGGAGTTGCCACCTGAAATATCATTGGTACACCCGCTGTTTCATGTGTTCATGTTAAAGAAAGTGATTGGAGACCCGTCTTCCATCGTGCCGGTTGATACCGTTGAAGTTAATGAAGAGTTGTCGTATGAAGAAGTTCCGGTTGCTATTCGGGATAGGCAGGTTCGTAAGTTGAGAAACAAGGAAATTTCTTCAGCTAAAGTGTTATGGCGAAATCAACAAGTCGAGGAAGCCATATGGGAAGCGGAGAACGAAATGAAAAAGAAGTACCCCCATTTGTTTGAATAAGTCAGGTAGTCGTTTATGAAGTTGATTTTCTTTAAATAATTGCATTACATGTCATATTGTGTAGAGCCACCCCACTCCCCTAATCCCCCGTACTGTTATGACTCCTTAATTTGTACTACATTATGTGTTATTGTGTTAACTGAATAAAGTAGAAATTCGTTGAATGTAACTGAATTATGTGGAATTTGTTGAAGTAACTGAATTATGTTGAATTCGTTGAAGTGTGTTTCGGGGGCTCTCTGACAGGTGGATAGGTCTAATTACAAAGGAAACTCTGGCGAAATGTTTAGGAAAAATCGGAGTTAGTGAAAATTTGGGGGTTGGCATATTGTATTTTCAAACTCAAGTAATTCCCCGATCCTCATTTGAGGACGAATGATTTTAGGTGGGGGAAGATGTAAACACCCATAGAATTATTAACTAGAATCGATGCCCGGATAGATCCCCATGTTGATATAACTATAGAAATTCTTAAATCGGACCTTTATGGAGTGAAAAGTACCCCAGGACTTAGAGGATAGAATTTTTCAAGTTTGTGTGAATCTGCAGTCCACTATGCGATCGCATATCAAATATGCGGATCGCATAGCTGGACATATTTCTGTCCATTTTGAGGACAACAATGCGGCCTAAAATGCGATCGCATATCATGTATGCGGCCGCATAATTGTCGCTTATTGCACCTGAGTTTTTGCAGAGGGAATCATGCGGCACACTATGCGATCGCATAACAGGTATGCGGACCGCATAGTCGCCACATACCTGGGCAGCTCCCTTTTAATTTTGGCCCAGCTAAAGGCCAATAATGCGGTAGGTTTGCGGACCGTGTAACCAGAATGCGATTGCATTCCAAACCGCAAACCTGCATCGGGGCTCCTATTTCCTTATATTTAAAACCCGACCCCAACCTAATATAACACCCATCCCTCTTATTTTTAACCATATTTTGATAAAATAGAGAGAGGAGAGAGTGGGTTCTAGTGAGAGAGAGTCCCAACTTTATCAAATTTGATCCTTCATCACTACTCAGGCCTGAATTGATCGAGTAGGACACCATTTCCTCACTACAAGAGGTAAGCTTCTACCCCATGAACTTAATTTCTAGATTGTTGTTAAAATGAAACAAGGTTAGGTGAGTTCATGAAAATGGGGGTAGGAATCTTGCATGCATGTAACCAACTAGTCATAATCTAGTGAAGGGAAATGGGTTAGAGTAATCTTTCAATAAAAAGAGGCCATTTAATCTAGAGGAACACCTAGTGTTTGATGGAATGCTCAAGTAAGTTCAAGACATGATCATTATTCCTAATTCTAAATTCAATTATGCCACATTGTGAACTAGATTGAAGGTGCTAGAATGTCTAGTGAATTGTGGTAGAAATCTAAGGAAAAATCCCAAATCAATGTATGTATGGCTAACTCTAATCTTCATAGGATAAACCTATTGGTGTTCACTTTCCGGGTATGATTCACTTGTTTGATCCTCTATGGAATTTATGTGCCTTATGTGTCAAGTTGGGAAATTCTTGCTTCTATGTCGTTCTATGTTACTCCCATATCATTATGTTGTTTAAGGGTACGACTTGTGATCATTATGCTCCGTCTCTTACTACGTGTGCAAATCCCCTTATGTGATAGTTGTGGCAAATGTCAAAGGATTAAAATGATATGAAATATGAATCAAAGGATTGAAATGATATGAAATATGAATAAAAGGATTGAAATGATATGAAATATGAATCACAAGAGTGAAATGATATGAGATGTGAATCAAAAGATGGAAAATGATAAAAGTGAACTAAAAGATCAAAGAAATGATGGGTGATGTCCTAGGGTGAGGTGTCCTAGCCGATCGGGCCGGGATCGGACTCAATGCAGTACACACGGAGACATTCAGATTGAGATATGATATTGATTATTGCCTCAATGTTTCAGTTGATAAGGCCCAGCCGGTGAGATACCTGACTCCGTGTGAAAATGCCACGGTGATGATATGAGATATGATATTGATTATTGCCTCAATGTTTCAGTTGATAAGGCCCAGCCGGTGAGATACCTGACTCCGTGTGAAAATGCCACGGTGATGATATGAGATATGATATTGTTGGTGCCTCACCTAGGATAGCTTAGCAGGTCGGGACGAGACCGGGTGTGACAACAAAACGGTGGTTTGGTAATAATAATAATACTTGGACTTAAAAGAATATTAACCAAAAGATGGCAAACCGGGAGAAGAAACATGGTGAATCTTGTTGGTGTTTTCCTTTACCTCGGTGAATTTTTATATGATGTCTCTATTTGTATCGTTGTCTGTTGATGTTTACCCTATCTAGAGTAGGGTTTGTTCATATATATTAGTACTACTCAATGATACTAACGTTCCTTTTGCCTAGGGCGCTACATTTATTTAAATTGATGTAGGTGGTTATGTAGTAGGTCGATCGATGATAGTGGTGCTTTCTCCTCCTCCCTTCAGCAGTTTTGGTGAGCCCCATCTCCTCCCGGGGCCATGTGTAGTTACATGTTGATCTCTTTTGTACATGTTTCCCCTTTTTGAGGTATAGCCGGGGCCTTGTCGCCGGTAGGTCTATGTTCATTTCTCCGTAGTCTTAGAGGCTCCATAGACACTTATGTGGGTTGTGAGTATATTTTGGGTAGGTTTTGGATTTACTCGTAACCGTGATTCCGTATCGCGAATATTTTAATTTTTATGTATGTTTTGAAAGATCTAATGTTGGTAATGGTGAAAGAGAAAAATGGACTTAATGTTATGAATGTATATATGCTTTTGATTTATCTCTTGCTACCTCATGTAAATAATGTATGCTATAAACACGGGGAGAAACGAGTCGGGTAGGAAAGGCTAATGAGACTTGCTTGACCGGGCCACTCGGTTAGGCGCCGGTGCCGCCCTTCGGTTATGGGGCGTGATAGATCTTTCCTTTATTATGTGTACAAATCCTTATATGTGTTGGTTCTAGTTGATATGAAAGATGAGTATATGAAACCATTAAAGAGAGGAATGTAACACAAGTAGTTAAATATGCCCAAGTGCCAAGAACTGTATAATAAATGATGGAAAGAGATGTGAACCGATTAATTAAATTGTTATGGTTATGTCCCAGAGTAAGATGGCTTAGCCGATCGGGCCGAGACCGGACTCCATGATGTACCAATGGTGGTAATCGCATCGAAAATATGATATTGGTAATCTCTCACTGTTGAAAGTGAGATGGCTTAGACGGTCAGGCGGAGACCGGACTCTATGTGATAACGACACGGTGATAATTAGGAAACTATGATATTGGTAATGTATCACTGTTTCAAGTGAGATGGCTTAGCCGGTCGGGCAGAGACTGGACTCCGTGTGATAACAACACGGTGGTAATTATGAAACTATGATGTTGTAATGTCTCACTTGGGATGGCTTAGCCGGTCAGGCAGAGACCGAACTCCGTGTGAAAACGACACGGTGGTATATTAAAATTTTGGCACTTGGCTTTGAAGAACTACTATCCAAAAGATGGAAAAACGGAATAAGAAAACATGGTGACTCTTGTTTGTGTTTCCCATATTTCTGTGAATTGTTATTCGATGTCTTTAATTGCGTTACGACATGTTTGTTGTTTATTCTATTTAGAGTAGAGTTTGTTGATATATGCTAGTACTATTCAATGGTACTAACGTCCCTTTTGCCGGAGGCGCTACATCTTCTTATGGATGTAGGTGGTTCCTTAGCAGGCAGGTTGATCATAGTTAGCGGCGTTTCTTCTCTCTTGCCACAACAGTCTTGGTGAGCCCCATTCTTCCCGTGGTCAAGTATTGTGCGTGTTGTTCCACTCTTGTATTAGTATTAATTAATGTAGTGTGAGGTATTAGCCGGAGCGTTGTTGCCGGCATTTCTATATTTTCCACCAGTTGTATTTATAGGATTTATAGACAGGTTGTGGGTGGTGTCAGGTATTGGAATTAAATCTGAAATATTGGTGTTTGGCTAATATGTTTTTCATCGTATCTATGATATTGTAACATTTTGGATATTATGGTTGAAACCGTTAATGAAAATAAAAATGGAAGTTAATGAAATATTTATAAAGTGTGATTAGTAGAAATTATCTCCTATATATATTCATAAATTAGTTTGGGTAGAATGAAACTAACAGGATTGCTCAGTCGGATTTACTCGGTTGAGCGCCGGTCTCACCCCTCGGTTTTAGGGCGTGATAGAGTCATGAACCGGAGACTAAAAAATAACTAGAGTCCCCTCATCCCCTAAAAATGGAGTTTCTTCCCCCTGAGACTGAAGTAGAGGGGATGCACCTTCATTCGTAAGACTCTCAACAGCGATAGCCATGATATTTTGTGTTGCTTCCTTTTTTGGTGACTCCATGGGAGCCACTGAGTCTAGAATGGAGGGGTTCAAGTACTGATCGGGATCTTCCTCAGAGACCTCTGATGCCTGAGGGGTAGCACTTTCCAAGTGTTCTTTGGTTTGATAAGAAGAAGGAAGATATGTAGGGTTTGAAGGAGGAGTAATGATGACAGAAGGTGAAGAGGATAAAAGTGCGGGTACAGTGATATTAGGGTTAGTAGAGGAATTGATATCTTGTGGTGATGTTTGGGAAGGTGGAGATGTGGGAGTGGTGTTGATGACAGGAGAACGAAAAGATTGTTCGTCGGCCATCTTGAGAGAAGTGATAGAGGGTTCTGAAAGAAAAGGAATTTATAGAGTTGCAATGGGATATAATGGTTTAGAACTGCTGAGAATGAGAGGGTTTTATGGAAGGAAGGGGGAGAGGAACAAGTTCTGAAGAATTGCGAAACGACAGCAGGTTTGTGGGAATACGTAACGTGTAGAGGGAGTTAATGGATTAGAGAGACAAGATGTGACACACAAACCCTGAAAAGTTTGATGATTTGGCAGTTGAATTAATTTTGTTGTCTTTTGATAAAATCATGAGAAAAACACATTACTACTAATCTGTGGTACAGGAACCAGGTCCCTGACCTATTTTTGTAAAAGTATTTTGCAGCTCTCTGTCGCAGTTCATCGCTGTACCTTTAGCTTCTATAATCATCATGCGTGTCTACCTACAATGGTATAGATGTGGGTTAGGCTTGGTGAGAAAACACTTTAGCCGACTTTACCTGAGTATGACTTTCATAGCCATATGAGAGGAACCAGGTTCTTAGTTAGGTTTCATTAAACCCAGTTCCATCCTATTTCTCTCAAAGTCTTCCCTGCTTAGAGCTTTGGTGAAGATATCTGCAATTTGATCTTTAGTGCAGCAAAATCGCATGCAGATAAGTCCCTTTTCCACATTGTCTCAGAGAAAAATGGTGTCTGACATCAATGTGTTTGGTTTTGTTGTGTTGAACCGGGTTCTTTTCCATGTTAACGGCACTAGTCACATAGAAGCGGTACACAATCAATGTATACTCCTAAATCTTCTAATTGTTTCTTGATCCACAACAACTGAGCACATCACGAGGCAGCTGCAACATATTCTGCTTCAGTTGTTGGGAGAGCCACTGAGTTTTGTTTCCTTGTACCCCATGAGACTAGGCATGATCCAAGGATATGAGTGATTCCAAATGTGCTTTTCCTGTCCACCAGTTAACCTGCATATTAAGGGTCAGTATAACCAATAAGGTTGAAATTGTCACCTGAAGCATAGTATAGAACCAAGTCCTGTGTGCCCTTAAGATATCTCAGAATTCGCTTAGCAGCCTTTAGATGAGATTCCTGTGGATTCGATTGAAGCCTTGCACACAATCCCAATGTCTGGCCTGCTGGCAGTGAGATAGAGTACAAATCCAATGATTCCCCTATACATTGTTTGATTCACAGGTGATCCAGAATCTTCCATGTCTAGCTTAGTAGTGGTAGCAATAGGGGTGTAGATCACTTTTCATGCTTCCATATCTAACCTCTTCAGAAGTTATTTAATGTATTTCTGCTGATTGATACACGTTCCCTTTGTGGACTGCTTCACTCGAAGACCCAGGAAGAAGTTTAGTTCCCCCATCATACTCATTACAAACTCACTTCCCATAAGTTTAGCAAATTCTTCACATAGTTTGTCTACCGTAGCCCGAAATATGATGTCATCCACATAAACCTGAACAATGAGCAGGTTCTTTCCCCATTTCTTCAAAAATAGTGTATTGTCAATCTTTCCTCTCGTGAAACCATTTTCCAAAAGTAACTTGGATAGCCTCTCATACCCAGATCTAGGGGCCTGCTTCAATCCGTATAGTGCCTTATCCAATTTGAATACATGTTCAGCATGTACATGACATTCAAAGCCTGGAGGTTGCTTAACGTAGTCCTCTTCCTTAAGTAAACCGTTCAAAAAGGCACTCTTCACATTCATTTGTAACAAGGTGAATTTCATATGTGATGCAAATGAAATGAGGATCCTAATAGCTTCCATGCGAGCAACTGGGGAAAACGTCTCATCATAATCGATCCCTTCCTCCTGATTGTATCCTTGGACAACAAGCCTTGCTTTTTTCTTTAAAGTATTTCCATGTTCATCCAGCTTATTCCTGAATACCCACCTGGTCCATATGATGGTTCTGTCTGAAGGTCTAGGTACCATGTGTCATACACTGTTTCTTCCAAACTAATGTACCTCTTCTTGCTTAGTCGTAATCCAGTCTTCATCCTTCAAGGCTTCCTTGATATTTTTGGGTTCTATTTGGGATAAAAGGCTGAAAAGGCTATGGAATTTCTGGGTTTTTATCTTGTCTCGATTCCATAATCAAGGGGGTGATTATATCATCAAGTGTATGATAGCTTTTGTGTTTACAATTTGGGACTGGAATCTGATTGGTAGATGAACTGGGTAAATCAGATGGGTTTCCTTGCATTCCTCGTTCTGCTACTTGTGGAGTGCCTTGCACTGCATCTCCAACTCTTTCTTCAGCTTCAGTGGTAGTGATTGAGGTACCAGATTCCTCTTGTGAAGTGGAAGATGATGTTACATTGTCTTACCTTGCCTCCTTTATCTAGCTCATCATATCAGCTTTGCCACTTGAAACATCAGATATTCCGCAAGGAACCAAAAGTGGTTCATTGTCTTGATCATCACTGTTTCCTTCCTTGTCAGAAGAAGGTGTCTCATTAAATATCACATGAACACTTTCTTCCACACATTATGTCTTTTTGTTGTAGACTTTGTAGGCTTTGCTTTGATAGGAATATCCTAGAAAGATTCATTCATCACTTTTTGCATCAAACTTCCCAAGATGGTCCTTCCCGTTGTTAAGAACATAACATTTGAATCCAAAGGTTCTCAGATGAGTTATCTTTGGTTTTTTTCCATTGAGTAGCTCATAAGGTTTTTTTTAGGGGGGGCTGATCATGCACCTGTTCACCAAGTAGCATGTAGTGTTTATTGCCTCTGCTTATAAATGTTTTGCATTTACACTGTCAATAAGCATTGTCCGTGCCATGTCTTCCAGAGTTCTGTTCTTTCTTTCAACAACACTTTTTTTTGTGGAGTCCTTGGGGATGAGAAGTTATGAGTAATCCCATTTTCATTGTATAACTCATCAAATTGGGCATTGTCGAATTCTGTCCCATGGTTTGATCTGATGCAAACTAATTTTAATTCCATCTTCACTTGGATTTTCTTGAAAAGCCACGAATACCTCAAAGGTATTATCTTTTGTTCTAAGAAACAGTGTCCAAGTGAATCTTGAATAGTCGTCTACAATCACAAAAATATACTTCTTTCCACCTCTGCTTGGTATTTTCATAGGACCACACAGATCCATATAAAGTAGTTCGAGAGGTTTTGATGTCCTAACATCCTTCTTTGGCTTCAAGGATTATTTCACATGTTTTTCTCTAGCACATGCACCACACACTCTGTGGTCCTTGAATTTTGAATTTAGCAGACCACGAACCAGGTCCTGTATCAATTTATTCAGAAGTGAGAAGCTTGCATGCCCCAATCTTCTATGCCACAGTTCTGCATCATTATCAACTGATTTCAAGTAGCTCATATTACCAGCTTGTAGAGACTCAAAATCAGCAACATGGATGTTCTTGTATCTTTTGGCGACTAAAGCCACTTCACCAGTTACTAGATTACTGACTGTGCACACTTTAGACAAAAACTCTACCTTGTTCCCTTTATCAAAAATTTGAGAGACACTCAATAGACTGTACTTCAGGCCATCCACATAGTATACGTTCTCAATTGAGTGTGAAAGAGACTTTCCAACCTTTCTGACACCATGAATGTATCCCTTTTTTCCATTGCCAAAGGATACATTCCCTCATTGCAGGGCTTTCAGTGAGAGAAAATCCATGATGTTTCCAGTCATGTGCTTTGGGCATCCACTATCCATGATCTATTACAGTCCGCTTCCTCTCACTGTTCCCTGCACATACAAATTATGGGTTAGATTTAGGAACCCAAACTAGTTTGGGTCCCTTGTAATAAGGAAAAGGGTGGATAAGAGCTTTACTAGTCCATGCAGGCAAGAGCGATTTTTGCGAGTAGTACCTGGTCCCTCTTTAGTAGTTACTTTTTCAGTAAACAATTTGTTTTTCTGAATAGATTGAACCCTGGCATGGGAGTTTTCTTTGAATTGCCCATTGTTCCCACAGTGGGTACAAAGCCAGTTATCCGGAACAGTGACGTACTTGTTGTGAGTGTTGTAAGGAATTTTCTCCTTTTGGAACCCGATTCCCAGCCTGTTTCCACTATTGTTAAAGTACATGGCAGTGACAACATTTGTGGATCAGGTCCACTTAAGAGATTTCTCAAGATCAAATTTTACTCTCTGTAACTCAGCTTGAACTTGCCTATTTCTCTAAAATTCACCACATAGACTAGTTTTCATGTCATTCAATTCCTTTTCTAGCTTGATGTGTTTCTCACTAGCTACTTCCTTCCCTTTCTCAACACTTACAATCATATGTTCTGATTTGAGTCCCTCAATTGTTTCCTCTAGGTATGTGATTACCACCAAAAAGTCATCCCTTTCTTGCTTAGTAGCTGCAATTTTCTTTGCTACAATATCCTTTTATTTGTTAAGGTTCTCTATCGTTTCCCTCAAGTCAACAACCCCTACTGTCAGGTCCTCTCTCTCATTTTCCACACTATTAATCTTTTAAGTTAGAACCTCTTTTTCTTTCTAAAGATTGTTCACAGTTTCCTTCAGGTCAACAACCACTACCTTTAAGTCATCTCTCTCATTTTATACACAATTTATTTTTCCAGTTAGAACTTCCTTTTCTTTTTCAAGATTATCTATGGTCTCTTTTAAATCAACCACACATACCACTAGATCATCTCTAGATTGCTCAACATCTCCTAACTCTATGGTCAAGACATCCTTATCATTGACTAGACTATAATATGTATCAATTAGAACATTCGCTAATGACATCAATTTCATAGATGAGTGGGACTTCAGATTTCTCTGAATATCCCTGAAATTTACCTCATCATTGTCATCATCTTCATCATCATCGGACTGAGCCATCAATGCAAATAATGAATCATATTCCTTTTCTTCATTTTCCACTGCCAATCATGGAACTATTTCCTACATCCGGTTCCTCTTCTGATTCACTTGAAGAGTATCCCCATGCAGCAAGAACTTGCATCGCAACATTGTCGCTGCACTTTTTGTTGTTTTTTCAGAGTTGTGTTTGTAGTGCTCCTGTTTCAGAAGTGGGCGATCTTTGATGAATTGAACTGGCTTTCCACACTCGTGACAGAGATCATAGTTCCATAACTTACTTGAACTGCCTTTCCTTGGTATACCACCATTTCTTCGAACCATCTTTTGAAATCTTTTAGTGAGATAGTCCATATCACTATCTTCTTCACTTGAGTCATTGTTTTCAGCCTTGAGCCCCATTCTTTGGCTCTCTTCTTTCACTATCTTTCTTTCTCTTCATCTTGTATGTCTTCAGATTTCCAATCAGCTCATCCATGGTTAGAGTTTATAAATCTTTAGCTTCAGTGATGGAATTAACCTTACTCTCCCAAGAGCTAGATAATACAATAAGAATCTTCCTTACGATATTGTTTCTAGGAATAATTTCTCCAAGTGAATGAAGCTCATTGATGATAGAAGTGAATCTAGTGTGCATATCTTGTATAGACTCCTCATCTTTCATCATGGAAAGCTCATACTCGGTGGTGAGCATGTCAATCTTGGACTGTTTTACCTGAGTAGTTCCTTCATGAACTGTTTGCAATGCTTCCAATATTTCCTTGGCAGATTGACAGGCTGAGATTCTATTATACTCATCAGGTCCTATACCACAAACCAAGATCTTCTTGGCACGAAAGTTCTTCTCAACAGCTTTTCTGTCAATATCGCAGTATTATTTTCTAGTTTTGGGCACCATCACACTAGGTTATCCAATTTTCTTCATAGGAACATGTGAACTATCACAAATGGCGTCCCACAGCTCGGAGTCTTCCGCCATTATAAAATCATGCATACGAGTCTTCCATCAGCCGTAATATTGACCATTCAATCTAGGAGGTCTATAGGTTGATTGTCCTTCCTCAAAGTTAGGTAGAGAAATCATTGAAATCTTTTCTAGGTGTTAACCTTTTATAAAGAACCTGCTCTAATAGCAATTGATAGTTTATATGAGTCCACCAACTGTATAGAGACCCGGTCCTATATGAGTTCCCTTAGTGTTAACGACTGAAACAGTATGTAAATGAGACACGAGATTTTTACGTGGAAAAATCCCAACTCAAAGGGACAAAAACCACGATTTACAGTGGTAGGATTTTAACTTCACTAACTTGTAACTACACTATTACAAGCCACTTTATAATGACTCTATTACATAGACTTCAATCTCACTAACTTTTAATACACTTATCACAAGCCACTTTGTCACTCACTAGTTACAAAGACTTTAACCTATGACAAACTCTAGTCACAACACAAACTCGGATGATTTATGATTTTGAGTTTCCTAAAATAAAGCTTCTAAGAAAGCAATATAGGAGTTACAATGAAGAACAAAACACAAGATTACAACTCAACTAAGAACACACATAGACTCATAGTGGAACTCGTCCGAAGTGGAGTTGTCTTCTCGTTCTTGACACACTTAAGACTTCAATGCTTCATCAGATTTTCAATGCTTGAGAGAATATCACAAAATGCTCAAGTGAATATCTTTTTTCCTTACACCATGTTGTTATACTACCAAGACATCCCAAGAATAATGTATATTCATAGTTGGTACACACCTCTTCCTAATGGGAAGTGACTGCTACATTGTTTCTGCACTGTGGCGTGCACAGTTGCAGGCAATCACTTTCTACAGTTGCTTTCCAACTGTAGAGTTTACTTGTACTTGTGTCAGGGAAACATCAAGGGATCAGGTCGCTAAACTGGTTCTTGTGAATCCAAAAGCACACTTCCCTGATTATTTTGAGTTCATTACGGAATGATTGTACCAGGCGTGCATCAGGTCCTTTATCTGGTTCTATACAGAAAGTTTGTTAGATTATCAAAACATAAGACTAAGAGACCTTAAGCCAATCAAAAGCAGAACAAGAAAACATGATTATAACAGATGGTTAGTAAAAGATTAGTAAGTAAGTTTTGATTTGATACAGTTGTATTGGTAAAAAAGAGTCTCACACGTAAGCGAGTCCTTGACAACTCATCCAACTACATGGACCAAGGAAAGTGCTACAGATGGACATAATTTTATAAGAAAGTACAAGATAAAGAGGCACGGTCAATAAACTCACGAGAAGCCAACTGAAGAGGAAGAGACACGGTCATAATGAACCTAGACAAAGCTGCGGACAGATTTGAGAATCAACAGTTAATGACTTATACGTTACGTAACTCCTATACAACAGTTACAGTTATCCTTTGGTGATCCTTTGTAACGCCTCATTAATGTAATAATTATCCATTAATGAGCAATCATTACAGGAACCAAAACGTTATACTAGGAAATCCCTATATAAAAAGGAAAAAATGTAACCCATAGGGAGGACGACTCTCGAATACAACCGACTTTACTTTCCGCATACTACAATATTGTTCATTGCTCAATATTCTTTTATTTACCGTATTATTTTCTTGATTATCAGTAACCCGATTTCATCCTAAATAGCTTTGGTCAGGGAATCTAATTCTTTGGTTAAACAAATTTGTTCCGTTACCGGGAAACTGATAATCATAGTTTATTTTCCAATCGATATCCTTTAAACTATGTTGAATTCCAACAACAAGAACAACAATAATGACGACAACAACCAACAGGAAAATGGAACCCCAGTTCCAACTCCTCGAGGAACCCCACGAGCTTCAAGGGAGTCATCCCCGGAAAGATCTGATAATCATCATAACAATAATGAGCAAACGATAGAGTAGGATCGAATAAAGCAAATGATTGCTGAATATGTGGGGCAAGCTTTGCAAGAGTTTGCAAGAGGATTACCACAAGCACCACCAACGCCATTAAGACCCTCTCCAAATAGTCTGGGTTAATAAATTCATCCAGGGGTGACACCCTAAATGAATCTCTTGAAGCAAGACCACGTATGACTAATAACTCTGAGTTACAAAATTTATTGCTAACCACCCCAATCCAAATAAAAAAAAGGGGTAAACAAATCTTCATTTTTCAGGAGGAGGATAGTTGACTTCTTCAGGAGGAACGACAGCTACTTGAGGAGAAGATGCATGAGCATCACGGGCTTCATCAGATGGAGAATGTTCAAGACCCCGCTGGGTCTTCTCCATAGCCTCTTTGGATTTAGCAATTTCAGCATCGATGTCAAAGCCCTCTTGGCTCATCTCCATTAATGTGTCATGGCGAGAATTCATGTACACCCAACTCACATCAACGACAACCGCTTCTTCAAGGTCATTATAATCTTTTGACCACGCCTGGATATGAAGCTTCAATCCATCTTTCTCGGCTTCGGCAGCCTCAAGGGCAACCCTCAAGGGTACAACTGACTCCTCCAGAGTTCGGACTTTGGCTAAAGCTTCACGAAGTTCCTCTTGAGTCTGGGAGAGAGTCTGTACAAGCTCTCCGGAGTATTCCTCATTCTGCCCCAATAGGTGCTTCAAATTCCTGATCTCCTCCGTGGCTTGCTACAACTACTCAGCAAACGAGGATTCAAGAATACTCTTATTCTTATCAACTTGGCTGGAATAAGCTTTCTCTACTGCCAACTCCGTTGCTGTAATCCTCAACTGCCTCCTCAAGGTATTCCTTTCCTCTTCTAGAGCATCCATATCCACCCTTAAGCCATCATATTGTGCCTTCATATTGTCAAATTCAACCTGAAGCTCCTACAGCTCTTTCAACTCATTCTCTAAATTTGAAACTCTCTTCATAAGCTCTAAGCCAATAAGATGCATCTACAAAAAAGTTAAACAATTAAATACGATAAAGCTGTTTAAACATAGAAAGGTATACATATGTAAGAATAAACTACACTATACCTTCAAAGAAGTGTACACCACTTCATTAGCCCACGTGAGAGTTGAATGGCTGGCGAGTTTTGCTTTCTCTTCAGAACCAATCAGAGGTTTGAGCCACACTTCAGGCTCGCCCGTCTTTTTAAAGAGACTCCCTTCGGTTGGAACCTCAATCAAAACCCTCCTCATCTCCCTGCTGGAAGAAACTACTTCCTTAAGGGAAGGCATGGAAACAGGAACGGAGGGAGCCGCAATGGAGATAGACGGTCCAGGAACCTAGGGAACTATGGGCACAACAACAAGCACAGATGAATAAGGAATTGAGGAAACATAAATCATGGGTGGAGGAATGGCAGAAGCCGTAATAGCAAGAGGAGCAGGAGTAGCAGAGACACGGGGAACCGACGGAACTTCAACTCTCAAAGAGTCGGGAAAAATAGTTGCTAAGGGAACATCATCGGGGCGAGATTAAAGCCTTCATGGAAAAGACGATCAGCAGGATCGCGAACTGGGGACTGAGAATCATCTCTAGAAGAAGAGGGTCTAATTGCCCATACATAAGGAATTGACCTGGGGGCGGACTCATCGTCCAAAATTACCCGCCTCCTTTGCGACCGGTGCACCAAAGAACCCTCTCTTTCTTCTTTTTATTCTTCACAATGGGGATCACTAACTTTCCTCTTTGAGGAAGAGGAACTGGCAAGAATATCCTGAGCACGGTACAAAGACATCTTCGAGAGCAATGAACCAGACATCCCCCGGGCAGAAAACCCTATCAAAAAGGGAAAAGTTAAACGAGAATAAAAAAAACTCAGGTAAGG
The DNA here is from genome assembly GCA_005239495.1 of Nicotiana undulata. NCBI lineage: Eukaryota > Viridiplantae > Streptophyta > Magnoliopsida > Solanales > Solanaceae > Nicotiana > Nicotiana undulata. Next base: position 36,113 of record ML267651.1, read on the forward strand.
CAGGAAGTAAGAAAAACTCCGCTTACCATGGGTCTTTACAAGCCAACCATACTTCGCAGAGAAGTATTTCCAAGACCTTTCTTAAACAGGAGCGGCAGACAACATTTTTTCTACCCAATCACGAATATCAGAGTCATTCTCGACGATATTCATGATTGCTGAAAAGGAAAAGAAAAACAGATGCGGTATTAGAAATACAATTCAAATCTAATGAAGAAAATAGATGCGAACAAAAAAGTACTTACGTGCACGGTTCTACTTCTCAGGGAAGGGAAGATTTCTTTCACCCACTAAACCAGTAGTAGGGACAGCAACGTACCGAAGGTACCAACCTATATCTTTATCATCACCAGGGGTTACTAAAACTCTTTTACTCCGAGCAGCCAGAGTAAAATCCGTTGACGAAATAAGACAGGAGAATACAAATGAATAAGATGATGGAAGGTAAAGGAAACTGAAGCTAAGGAAACCAAAACTCACAAACACGTAACTACTCTCCATACCAACGGACCAACTTGTCCTAGACAGATATTGAAAAAATGACAGAACTCTATGATGACAGGATCAATGGGAGGCCTAAATCCCAATGTGAAAGGGTAAGTGTAAACAAAGGAATAACCAGTCTTGTAAGATGTGATCCTTTGGTTGCTATTCGGTACGCGAATAGGGACATAAGATCCCCAGGAAAACTCCCTACGAACAAGAGGAATGTGACCCTCAGTGATAATAGTCGCATATTTCTCTACACTTTCTAAAGAAGTAGACTGTTCAACAAGAACTAGGTTTTCTCTAGTGAAGATAATCTCGGCAGGAATAATCTCGTTAACCTTGGGTTCACGAAGATCTTCTTTACCTTTGGAAGCGGAATGAGAAGACCTGGCCCTAGGAGAAAGCAAAGATCTAGCAGAAGGAGGAGAAGTTATTGGGGAAGAAGAACCTCTAGTAGAAGCAGATCCTAAGCTTCTAAACCTACCTCCCCTCCGGCTCCTAGTCGGAGCAGAAGAAGATGCTAAATTCTGTACGTCTATGATCTTTTTGGGCTGGCTTGAAGAAGACATGCTTACAAAGGTAAAGGAAAATTCATTACAAAGAAAGAAACAAGTTGAATGTTTCCTGAAAGTAAAGAAAGGAATAAGGGTGTTTAGACATAAAGACAACCGTCAAAACATGGAAAAACAATGATGGAAAGTAATAATTAAAGGTGTCACTTCGAGACTGATACAGCCACAAAAAGCCCTAAAAGGCGTCGAGTCATTGCAGAGCGAATCAGAAAAGGACACGTGGAAGGAGAATTAAATGGAAGGGATATACGACGCTTATGTTCATAAAAGGATACAGTGTTTCGGAGCAAAGCGGCAAAAAAATATTCCCGCCATAAATGCGTATCCACTTACCATATATTCTTCGATTAAATATTTGGTAAGTGGGGGGACTATATGTATTGGTAAAAAAGAGTCTCACACGTAAGTGAGTCCTTGAAAACACAGCCAGCTACGTGGACCAAGGAAAGTGCTACAGATGGACATAATTTTATAATAAAGTACGAGATAAAGAGGCACGGTCAATAAACTCACGAGTGCATCAGCCACGGGAAGCCAACTGAAGAGGAAGAGACACGGTCATAATGAACCCAAACGAAGCTGCGGACAGATTCGAGAATCAACAATCATTATAGGAACTAAAACGTTATACTAGGAAATCCCTATATAAAAGGCAATAAATGTAACCCATAGGGAGGACGACTCTCGAATACAATCGACTTTACTTTCCGCATACTACAATATTGTTCATTACTCAATATTCCTTTATTTACCGTATTTTTTTCTTGATTATTAGTAACCCGAGTTCATCTTAAATAGTTTTGGTCAAGGAATCTAATTCTTTGGTTAAACAACAGTGAATAAGCAATTTCAGCAAAGCTAGTAGAGGTACAATTTGATTCACTTAGCCAGGTTAATTATAGTTAGTGGATGACAGAAATAAAGAACGTGCGTTAGAAGCCAAAGATATTATGCATTGATGTTTCAAGAAACCGTGCATGCAGGATTTCAAGAAAATTGTTGGAAGTGCAGGGCATTTCTACGGGCCATTCTGCAATTGCAGAACTGATCTGAGGATCGCAAATATGCCGCAGACTGAAGCAGAAACTTGGGATAATTTTTGGACCATTATGTGGTCCATTATGCAGCCGCATAATCACTTCGCGAGACGCACAACCCATCGCAGATCCAACAAAAAAAATTTTGGAGGGAAGTTTGCAGCGCATTGTTCGACCGCAGAACTTGTCTGCGAATCGCAGACTGGTCGCAAAGTGAGGCAGAAGTGCCCTATTACCAAGGGCCATTATGCATTCAATTTCTTGGACCGCTAAAGCATTATGTGGTCACATATCTGCATCGAGTCTTCATTTTTTATAACCCGACCTTATCTCGATAATTAGACCTAAAGGACCATTTTTGAAGGGAATATCTGATATTTTTAGAGAGAGAAGTTCCCTATAGTGAGAGGAGAAATCCTAAGCTAATTTTTCATCCATAAACTTTTTCAAGCCTTGGAATTTAACAAGAAAGCTCACAATGTCTTTAACCAAGAGGTAAGATTTTAGCCCTAAACCTTCAATTTCGAAACTTTGCTTGTGAAGGTATTAGGGAGGAAGGCTTTGAGAATGAGGGTTGTTGTTTATGCATGCATGTACATTCATGAGTTGTGGGAATGTATTTGAACTCAAATGGGTAGACATTGGGTTGTGGGGTGAAGGAAATCCTCCATAAGAAAAGATAGAAATCATAATTCCCACCCAGTGTTTGATAAAATGCTCAAATAAGCTAGAACATGAACTCCTCCGTAGTTTGTGTTCGATTTTGCTATATCTCTAAATATATCAAAGTTGCTAGGATCTCCGGAACTGTGTAGTGAATTAAGGAAAGCTCAAAGCGAAGTATGTTGGCTAAACACTTTTCTTGGGATTGAACCCCACAATATCCTTGTAAGTCCGGCATTGCTCATTATAAATTGAGTATTCCGAATAACCCTAGTGACAAGAGATATATCCATAGTTTGTGTTCAATTTTTATTCTAAATGATCTTGTTATTGTTGAGCTATTATTTGAAAAGGTGATTAAGCATGGGTTGTGTGTTAATATGTATGATTTGAAAATATGATTCTAATGAATAGTATCATGTTGAATTGTGTAAGAAATCACATGTGCCTAAAACCTTAATTTGGTTAGTTGCTCAAATGTGTATTTAAAATCATGAATAGAAATATTTTTTGTTTATGATCCGTGATGATGCTTGAAAGTGAAACAGTAAATATTGAATATGAAATACGACCAACGTGCCAACAATGATATTAGATTAGGGGTCATTAGTGCCAATGGAACAAAGAGGTGAGAACAAGATGTTGAATGGGTTGTGAATCGTTAAGAAATGCTCTGGGAGTATCGTTTAGTCACCGAGGAAGGGTAGTCAAAAATAACCTAACCCCAAAATTACATGTGCCGATGTAGGAGTTATTGAGGGGTAGATCCACGTGTTAATGTGAGGAGGTTATTTCCCCTTATACGGGATGATATAGGTTTATTGAGATGTTTCCCCTTCAAATGGATGAGATCATTTCAAGCGAGATGTGATATGATGTTGACCCACACGACATTGTGGTGAGTCGGCTTAGTAGATTGGGCTGAGATCTCATGGCGCGCACATGGTGGTATTGTGAGTAAATTTCCTGGTAGGAGACGACTTAGCCGGTCGGGCTGAGATCAGACTCCGTACTAAAAACACGATGGTGTATCGGTGCAAAAGATCTCCCAACTTAAAATAGTGAAGCTTACTTGAAATTTACTTTTCCCTAACTTGACACCTTGATACTGTTTGATTCTCTTATTGATTTCATGATTTCATCTTCGTTTACTATTACTCGTTCTAGGGAGAGGGTGTTTAGTTTTACATACTAGTACTATTCCTTATGTACTAACGTCCCTTTTGCGGGGGACGCTGCATCTTTAATGGATGCAGGTGGTTCCATAGCAAGTGGTATTGATCACTAATAGTAGCACACCTATAAGGACCCGTAAAATTCTTAACCAAAAACTTGGGATTTCGTGGTGCCAAGTTAGATTCCTCGCGGTTCGGACTTTTCGGATTGAACAGTACCCTAAGTACTTAGAGGAAAATGTTTCTCAGAAGAGAGCATTTATGCGACCCATTATGCGGCCACGAAATCACTTTGCGGACCGCATAATGGTCACGGAGTGAAGCAGAAAATTGGCAAATTTTGAGGCCAGTTAAGCAGCCCAATTATGCGACCGCATAATCGCTTTGCAGGCCGCATATCGATCGCATATCTGCCTTGAACTTTTGCGATGAGGAGTTCTACGGTTCATTATGCGACAACAGAACAGCTATGCGGACCGCATACTGGTCGCATACACAGTCAGAAAAAATTCAACTTCCTGAAGGCCATTTCTACGGTCACTTAACCTGTGTCGGGGCACCCATTTTCTTAATTTAAAACCCGACCCCCATTTTGTTAAAACACCCCCTTAGGCCATTTTTAGAATATTTCTATGATGTTTTCTAGAGTGAGAAAGAGAGAGTTCTAGACGGAGGGCCTAATTTCCATCAAATATCAACCATCACTTAAAGCTTGGGAAATATTCAAGTACGACACCAAATCCTTCATCCTAAGAGGTAAGACTTCATCACCCCAGCCCTTAATTCCAAACATAGATACAATGGGGTACTAGTGTGATACTTCATGGGGATGGGGGGGGGGGGGGTTTTTA
>ML267651.1:41041-91814 GCA_005239495.1 Nicotiana undulata
GGGGGGGGGGGGGGTTATTACATTGCATGCATGTAAGATAAAAGGGTGTAGGGAGAATGTAAGCTAAGAATGAGGATGAATGGGTTATGGGAAATGAAACCTCCCATGAAAAGAACCTTGAAACATTAATACACACTAAGTATTTGATAAAATGGTCAAGTGAGCTAAAACTATGAATGTCTTCCTAGTTTTGGTTCAACTTGTTATATTGCTAAAAATAGATTGAGGTTGCTAAGAGTTCTGGATAATTGTTGAGTCAAAATGGCTCAATTGAGGTATGTATGGCTAACTCACTTTTTCTTTGAATCGAACTCATGGTGTCCGAATAATTGGCGCAAGTTCCGACTTAATCATGCTAGAATTGATTGCCATAATGTGTTGGGTTGAAAGATTTATGTTCCGCAACTGTTCTAAATGTTAACCATAAAATCATGCTATTCGAGAACGTGTGTGATCTCCAAGCTCTTTCCTTTATGTGTGCAATGCCTTACATGATAGTACTTATCGACATGGATGATGATGTTGTTTGAACAAGTAAAAAGGGAAAGACTTAAATTATAAAATGCGTCCAAGTACCAAGAACTACTTAATAAACGGAGATGTTTGTGACATGTAATGAATGAAAGAAATTGTGAATTGAGTGAACAATTGAAAGCGGTTATGTCTCAAGTGAGACAACTTAGCCAATCGGGCCGAGATCGGATGCCATGATGTACACATGGTGCATTTGTTTAGAATGTTTTATATAAATTATGGATTTGGATATGTCTCACTTGGGATGGATTAGCCTGTCGGGCCGAGACCAGACTCCGTGTAAAAACATAGTGGCATTGTGAGTTATGGCACTTGGCACTAAAGATTATTAACCTAAAAAGATGGAAGGATTGAATCAGAAATAATGTGATCCTTACTTGGTGTTTCATTGTATTTATGTGAAGCACTTATTGATTATTATGACTGCCTTCTCTTTGTTTCACTGTTCAATCTACTAAGATTGTTGTTTTCCTTACATACTAGTACTATTCGATAGTACTAACGTCCCTTTTGCCGGGGGCACTACATCTTTAAATGGATGTAGGTGGTTCCATCACAGATAGCGCTGATCGCAGATAAAGGTGCTCTCCCTCATACTCACAAAAATAGTCTTGTGAAGCCCATTTCTCCCTCGGGTCATATAGTCCTTTTGTATAAGTTATCACATTTTGAGTTATGGCCGAGGCCTTGTTGCCGGCATTGTCAGGATTGTATTTTGTATCTCTAGAGGCTCCGTAGACATTTATGTGTGTCATGTATGGGTGTTAGGTTGGTCATTGGATCAAGTTATAATTTGAAACTCTTTCCCACTAAATTGCACACTGTATGTACTTTTTGGAAACTTAACTATGGCATAATGTATACAAGGAAAAGTGAACTAGCAACGCTTATATACTTGTATAAATGATCTCTCTCCTTTTTAACTGATGGTGATGCATCCCCTTTTCGAATTATAAATAAGTCAGGTAGGAAGGGTTCAATAGGCTTGCTCTACAGGGTTCACTCGGTTGAGCGGCGATCGCGCTCCCCGAGGTTGGGGCGTGACAACACCCACTCCGCAGCTGACTTGGTGAGCCCCACTCCAGTTCCCAATCATGTATCTCTTGTCCTTTGTCCATAGCATTTTGAGCTACAGCTGGGGCCTTGTTGCCGATAGTGTCGTAACACTCTTTTGTTTATGTTAGAGGCTTCATAGACATAGTCTGGGTTGTATCTTGTTTTTGAGAAGGATAAACTATAAATGATGTATCGTATCATTGGTTCCACTTTAACTATGATTGTAAAGTGTACTATTTTGGAGACTTATTAGTGACGTAACTAATGGAAATGAACTGGTGCGATTCACATGACCTTTTATTATTTCATTAACGTAATATATTCTTCTCTTTATTCATGGGTGAGTTGGGTAGACGACATTGTTTAGGCTTGCTCGACCGGGGTAACTCTGTTGAGCGCCGGTCGCGCTCCCCGATGTTGGGGCGTGACAAACTTGGTATCAGAGCCTAATGTTTTAAAGTGTCCTAGAATGTGTCGGGGTAAGAGTCATTCTTATTAGTGTGTTGTTGACCGAATTTATAATTAGGAGGCTACTTGGGCATTTAGGAATACCCTTCTTTGATGTTCTAGGTCGTGCGATAAAGCTGATTGTAAGATTGTTTCAACTTTAACTCATACATTGCTCTAATGTTCAGTATATGGCGCATAAATAGAAAGTAAGAACTGGCCAGGACGCTAATGCCACCCTAGGAGTGGCAGTTGATTCTTTACTTTATGATGCGGGTGAGCACCCGAGGGGCGAGAACATTCCCCCGACTACTACACTCCATGATTCTACTACGCCTGATCGGAATGCACTTGTCCCTACACCTACTAGGGTTCAACGATCCCTCTAACTGATATTCTAGTTCCACATCCAGCCACAACTTTCGGTCTCAGGGTATCTGATGGTGATCTTAGAGGAGTAGATGTTGGCTCAGATAGTGGCTTCCCAGGCCTAGAGATCAAATGTTGCCCTCACTTCTTCTAGTCAGCCGAGGGATTCCACTAGTTCTAAGGTGAACAAGTTTCACTAGTAGGATCCTCCAGTGTTCGTAGGTACTGATCCTAAGGAGGCCCCTACGATTATTTTGACTAGATGCACAACACCCTCCGAGTTGTGCATGCTACTGAGACAGAGGGAGTGGAGCTGGCCCCATACCGCCTGAAAGGGGTGGTCTATTATTGGTTTGAAATGTAGGATGACTCCCGTGATGAGGGGAGCCTTCCGGCGAGGTGGAGTGAGTTTACTAATGCCTTCATTGATTATTTCTTGCATGCCTAGACTAAGGCAACCCATGTCGCCGAGTTTGAGAGCCTGAAGTAAGGTAGCATGAATGTGTGAGAGTATCATATGTGATTCGTGAGCTTGCCAAATATGCCATCGACATGTTTCCCACTATGGAGGCTAGAGTCCTCCGGTTTGTGCAGGGCTTTAGGCCCTTGCTTATAAATGAGGCCACTACAACTTCCTTGAATTTTGATATGAACTATGGTAAAATGGTGGAATTTTATCAAACCACGTAGACCTACAAATTGAAAAATAGAATGATGCGTGAGAGCAGCAGGAAGGCCTGGTCCGTGGGCAACTTTGGTGGTTCTTCTGGTGGTGGTAGTGGTAGGTCAACATTAGGGGAAGGTCATCAGGGCCATCAGGGCCATCACAGTCTTTTGTTCAGTCTTCAGTTAGTGCGCATCCATCGCGGCCCAGCCAGCAGCAGATACGTCCAGCTAGGGCAATATGGGATACTACCAGCAAGGTCGGTCTTGTGGGAGATTTCAACAGAAGTGGAGGCCCCCATGCCTATGTGCGGGAAGATGCACTTTGGGGCCTGTTTCATGGACCAGCCCATATGCTTCGTGTGTGGTATAAAGGGTCATATTTATAGAGAAACCTACTTATCTCACTAGAGCATGGGCAGGGGTGCAACAAAACAAACCAGTTCTACGACTACTATATCCGTAGAACCTCTTCCAGCTCGAGGCACTCTAGCACACGCACGACGTGGTGCATCTAGGGGTGGTACATAGAGTTTTGGAGGACCCAGCCGTTTATATGCTATAAAGAGTCGCCAGAGTTTAGAGGCTACTCCAGATGTTGTCATGGGGGTATTGGCTGTCCAATCTCATGATGTGTATGATCTTATTGATCCCAATTCCACATTGTCCTATGTCACTCCTTAAGTTGCTATGGAATTTTGGATTGTACCGGAACGACTCCATGAGTCATTCTCTCTATGTACTCTGGTTGGTGAGTCTATTGTGGCTGTACAGGTTTATAGGGATTGTGTTGTCACGGTGTGTGGTCGGGACACCATGACCGATCTAATTGAATTGGGGATGGTTGACTTTGCCGTAATAATGTGGATGGATTAACTTTATTTATGTTTCGCTAAGCTTGATTGTCCAATCAGAACCGTTAGGTTTGAATTTACAAATGAGTCAATGATCGAATGGTAGGGAAAGATGTGGTGCCGAAGGGTAGGTTTATTTCTTACCTTAAGTCCACGAAGATGATTAACAAGGGATGTGTCTACCGTTTTGTCCAGGTTACTAACACCGATGCCAAGGTACCTACACCTGAGTCCGTGCATGTTGTGAATGTATTTCCGGGGGATTTTCTTGATGAGCTCCTTGGGATCCCACCAGCCAGGGAGATTGATTTTGTGATTAATGTGATTCCAGGCACGCAACCTATATCTATTCCGCCATACTGAATGGCACCGGCAGAATTGAAGGAGCTAAAGGAACAATTGAATGATTTGTTAGAGAAAGGGTTTTATCCAGCTGAGTGTGTCACCTTGGGGCGCATCGGTCCTTTTTGTAAGGAAGAAAGATGGGTCAGTGAGAATGTGTATTGACAATAAGTAGTTCAACAAGTTCACGATCAAGAGTAAATACCCACTACCAAGAATGGATGACTTGTTTGACCAATTGCAAGGTGCTAAGTACTTCTCCAATATCAATTTAATTCAGGTATCACCAGTTGAAGGCCAGGGAACACGATATTCCGAAAACAACTTCTAGGACCCGGTATGGGTACTTTGTATTTTTGGTAATGTCTTTTGGGCTAACAAATGCCCCAGCAGCTTTCATGGATCTTACCAACCAATTTTCCAAGTCGTTCATCGATTCTTTTATGATAGTGTTTATTGAAGATATCCTTGTATACTCAGGTAGTCGAGAGGACCACGCCGATCATCTCAGGGTAGTTTTGCAGACCCTATGTTAACACCATCAGTGTGCGAAGTATTTGAAATGCGAGTTTTTGCTTGAATCTGTCACATTTTTAGGTCATTTCGTCTCTAGAGAAGGAAGAACGGTCGATCCTCAGAAGATTTAGTGGTGAGGAATTGGTCTAGACCTACTACCCAACGGAGATTCGGAGTCGCTTAGGCCTAAGTGGGTATTACAATAAGTTTTTGGAGGGTTTCTCTATCATTGCCTCTCTGTTGACTAAATTGACGCACACGGTGGTTAAGTTCCAATGGTCAAATGCTTGTGAAAAGAGCTTCCATGAGTTGCCATCAAGATTGACTACGACACCGGTGTTTACTCTACCTAACAGTACAGTTGGGTTTGTGGTATATTATGATACATCAAGAATCAGACTTGAGTGTGTATTAATGCAACATGGAAAGGTGCTAGCTTATGATTCTAGGCAAATCAAGAATCATGAAAAGAACTATCCAACACATGACTTAGAGATTGCGACGTTGGTATTTGCATTGAAGATTTTATGTAATTATCTGTATGGGGTCCATGTGGATATATTCAAACAAAAGGAATTGAATCTGAAGCAGAGAAGATGGCTTGAGTTACTTCAAAATTATGACATCAATATTCTGTATAGTCTAGGGAAGGCTAATGTTGTGGTGTATGCTCTTACCCGGAAATCTATGGATAGTTTGGCTCACTTGGAGGCATATCAAAGGTCGTTGGCCAAGGTGGTTCATTGATTGGCTAGTTATGGAGTACATCTTGCATATTCTAGTGAAAGAGGACTGATTGTGCAAAATACGGCTAGATCATCGCTTGTTGTGAGAGTCAAGGAAAAGCAATATAATGACCCATTGTTGGTACAATTGAAGGAGTTAATTCATAAACATAAGACCATGGTCTTTTCTCATGGAATGGAGTATGGTACACTAAGGTACCAAGGATGACTATGTGTTCCAAAAGTGAATGGTCTCCGGGTAAGAATCATAACCGAGGTTCACACTTCTAGGTATTCCATGCACTCAGGCTCTACAAAGATGTACCATGATCTTAAGGAATTCTATTGGTGGAATTATAAGAAGAGTAATGTAGTAGACTTTATGGCAAGATGTCCAAATGTCAGCAAGTGAAGGCCAAGCACCAAATGCCTAGTGGGTTGGCACGGAACATTGAAATTTCGATGTGGAAATGGGAGATGATCAATATTGACTTTGTGGTAGGACTACCTTGAACTCCTTGTAGGTTCGACTCGATTTTGGTAATTGTGGACCGACTCACGCAATCAACACACTTCTCACCTGTTAAGGCTACAGACGCAATGTAACATGGAACTCCAGTTTTCATTATTTCTAATTGGGGGCACAATTCAAAACTAACTTTTGAAAGAAATTTCAGCAAGTGTTGGGTACTTAGGTAAATCATAGTACAACTTTCCATCCAAAGACTGACAGGCAAGCATAGCAGACTATTCACACGCTTGAGTATATGTTGTTGTTTACCTTGAAAATGGTACTAAAATTAAATTTTATTATGTGGTTCTAAAAATATGTAATTTATTTTAATTCTATTTGTTAAGCAGTAGATGCTAAGTATGATTGAGACAAACAGAATAAGAGCAGTGTAAAATCAAAAAACAAGCGAAACGGACTGCCTCAGATCAGAGGTCTGAAGCTGCGCGACCGATGAAGCAATAATGACTTTGTGAGCTTTGAAGTATTTTATTTGTGATTAATAATAAGCTATGAATGAAGAACAATTGATGAACTGCAATAAATGTGAGTAAATGAGCTAACGAAAGGATAATGGGAAGGGTTAAGTAGAAAGCAGAGAATGTTCTTGTTCCTTGTATTGAATATTTTGTGTCACGAAAAGTGGTGAGGGTCCCCTTTTTATAGGAGGGGAAATATCAACAAAGTACATAAGCATTTATTACAAAATATGATAGGTTGTACAGCTATCTAATGTCATGGTACGGACTCGTACATTCATTGCAGACACGACCACGCTTGTTCTTGGGTTGCTTGTTTGTAGTAGTCACCGACATGTATTGCCTCAAGGCTGGTGCTCGGGGTCGGGCCTCGCATAACACTTCGAGCCTCATGCGGATGGCCTACAAAATGCCACAATAAATATAAAATCGGTCTTTCTGATTTTAGTCGTGTACAAATAGTCCCCGCGTTTCTTAGAGTGAAACGATGAGAAATGACCTTGATATGAATCCTCTTGGGCCCCCCTATCATGACGTCATACTCGTGACGCAAGCTTAGGAGGTGATTTGAAATGTCCCGTCGGATTATCTCCCAATAAACATTGATTGCACTACTGGTTCATTTTTTCCAAAAAGTAATGATTGCGTCGCCGGTTCATCTCCCCAAAAGTACTGATTGCGTGGTTAGTAAGGTTGCAGACCTACTATAAATGGGGGGTTGTTTGATCCTAAACTTTACTCACTCTTTTCTATCCTTTTCCTTCTCCATACCTTCCTTTATTTTCATGTTTTTATGGTTCAGACCTATATCCATAAAGTCACTCGGTAGTGGCTTAGTAAGCCAGACCATGGCTTCCTTCTCAAAGTCCTCCCCTACTGATCGGGGTTATATTGGGTTGTTGTTTTTATTGCTGCTGCCGCTGTCGGCCCGAGAAAATGAGAGAAGGGCACTGGGTGCTTTCCATGTTGGAAGATACGAAGTACTTATACCGCTACCCATCTCTCTTAACTTCAAGAGGGTGTGGAACTTCACTCTTCTTGCCTTTCGCGGGGTGAGGCAGCAAAATCCACTAACTTTTGCATCCCACACCGGAACAATGTCTCAAGAAGTGGCTTCAAAATAGTAGCGCTGGCGAGACCTTTTCTTGCCAAATTTTTCACCAAGCCACAATTTCCTCCTCACGTTAAAGGCTTCTATTTTTTGATGGGCTATAGCCTTTTTCTCATCCATTGAGTCTCTGCACCTATCCTTTTTTTTTCTGAACCTTTGTTTGTTTTCGAAAAACAGGATTTGGCTCAGGATTGCCCATTTTTGTTAATTCCAGGGTTTCTCTGAATTTGAAAGTGATCACTTAGTAAGTTTCCTTACCAAGGCTCAATCCAATTAAGTTGTACTGTTGTTTCAAAAAAGAGGTCCCGAAGACGCTTCTTGAAAAGGCCAAAACGAGGTCCCTTAGGAAGAGATTCTTGAGGACGTTTTCCTGGAGAATATGTCCTCGGCAATAGATTAGGCTTTTTGGCTGTTGTTTTATTCTTCTTTGTTGCTGTGTAAGGATACATTGTGGGATTTGTAAATATCTCCTATTAATATAAGAGCTTCCTTATTTCCTTTGATCCTGAGTTGAATTTTATTATGCATTTGCTTGTAAAACTCTGCGTGTATGGTTCCAATGATTAGCCTGAATATCGGACTTGTGGTATGAACAATACTAGGCTCCTTAAGGTTTTGTGATACCCCTTTGACTGAGCTAGGAATGATTCGATATGAACTTGGCTTATCAGTACTTTTGAACTCGAGTTGGGTGAGAACTGGGCCTCTACTTCTTGGAGCAATGATGGCGCGTTGATAACCCTTGAGTGAAATTTTTCTCTAACTCAGGCAGCCTAGGGGACCCAATAATCGAATGGTCGTCTGCTCGAATTCGGAATACGGGCAACTCTGGATTCTGAGGACACTCCCCGAGTAAGTATTTAATCGAACTAGAGTAGCCTTCGGGCGTAAATGGTCTAGTTTTCTCTAGCTCGAAATAGAGATGGCCTTGAGGCTTAATAAATAGTCCTCGAATGAGGACTTTCTCGATCCCTGATAGCCCTTGGGCTTTATAGTCGAGCGTTTGGTCAATCTCGAGGGTAGGGATAGCCTTTGTACATTCTCCTCGAGCGAGGAACTTCTTCGAACTGGGGCAGCCGTCGAGCCTGGTTATAAATTGTGTTTGTATCTATCGTCTCTTTCACAAGAGCTTTAGGCACAAGTTTCATAAATATGTTGCCCCGACTTTCCACCATATACATGTATTGGGAGCCTTTCATCTTTAAACATTTTGTGCTCTGCCTCTTTAATAGATTATAATGTCAATTTGTCGCCGGTCTGAGGTCTAGCTTCCGGAACAAACTATTTAGGTCTTTGTTTAGCCGAACAATTTCTTGATGATCAAACATCGGTCGTTTGGGATTTAGCCCCCGAGTCAGGTCTTGAAACTAATTTTTTGACCTCAGGTCCTGGAGCCGGCCTTTGAATGCTTTCATGCTGATTCTAAGGCTCTCATGCGTTGGTCCTCAGGTTCTTTTAAGTGTGGGGCCAATGTGGCCTTTAATTGGACTGTAGGCCTTTTGATGTTAGCCCGGAGGCTCTTGTGTGCCTTCCCTTAGGCCTTTCTAGTTAACCATCTAGGGCTTAGTCCTCGAGCCGAGCTACTGATCGAGCTTATCGACCCTTTAAGTTTTGAGTTAGCCCGGAGGCCTTTTAAGCTGGCTACAAGGCTCTTACGCATTTTTAGTTAACCATTTCGGGCTCAGTCCTCGAGCTTGGTTATGGCTCGGGCTCATCGACCCTTTAGGTTTTGAATTAGCTTGGAGGATCTTTACTCTAGCTTCAAGGCTCTTACGCATTTTTAGTTGACCATTACAGGCTCAATCCCCGAGTCGGGTTACGGCTCAACCTCACCGACCTTTTAGGTTTTTAATTAGCCCGAAGGCTCTTTACGCTGACTCCAAGTCTCTTACGCATTTTTAGTTAACCATTACGGGCTCAGTCCCTGAGACGGGTTACGGCTCGGAATTATCGACCCTTTAGATTTTGAATTATCCCGGAGGCTCTTTACACTAGATTCAAGGCTCTTATGCATTTTTAGTATGGCTATGTTTTCCCTCGTTAAGGCCTTTGATATTTTTGTGTTCGTCTGACACTTCGACAGTTCGATAAGAACCTCGATTATGAGTCATTTAGCGATGATAGGTGAGCACCTCAGAAGGTTTTGCCTTATGGCTGAACTGTTTCTAAGCCTTTTTATTTTTGGAGATGATATGAAAATGATAGAAGCTCTTTTATTTAGGTCGAGGGTAGCATAATTTAACCAGTTATTTCCGAAGTAATTTTGAAGGGTTTTATTTTATCGCGATGGTCGGGCATCCCCGAATCACGTCAGTTTTGCATTAGCCTATCGACCGGAGTTGTTTTGTATTTAGCCTGAGCCTTTTGTCCCGAGTATCGTATCCTCGACATCTATATTTTAGGGTATGCCTTTTTAGGAGTCTTACAAGTTAGAATATATGGCCTTGGCTTAGAAGTCGGGATTGTGCCTTTTATAAGGTTGTATGATCTGGACATGACTCACTCGAGGTCTTGCAGTTTCGAACACGCCAGAGATTACCCGCTTGGGATATTACAACCCGGGTTTGACAATTTGATGGAGTGGATGATAATTATAGTCCACGAGGCATCGAGGGGTTTTTGGACCTGGAGCCTTTCCTCGCGAATATAACAGTTTCTTTGAATTGTGGAAGTGTTCTGGTGGCAAAAACACTCATTTGATAGTTTGGTACAAGCCTACATGTTTTCACCGTCGAGGGATCGATCCTTCTATGCGGACACGGTTCATTTGACCGTTTGGACCGATATATCATTATCCTACCGAAACCCTCTTCGGCTTACTTTGATTTGTTTTTAGAGGCTTCATCTCGGGGCGAGGTCCCCCCGCATTTGAGGTTTCTTGGAGAGAATCATTGAATGCTTGTTTAAGATCTTTCTGGTAAATGCATAGATGTTGCCTCGTTAAAAACCTTGCTGGCAAAACCCTTTCCAAGGATAAAACCTGATCGAAGGAAAAACGTGCAACGCGTTAAAAAACCCAGGGGGCCTTTAAAGCTGACGGATGTTCTGATGCCTTTCACAGGATATCTACAGAAGTTTAGCTTAGGAAAAATGAATGGAAACGAGGGCATAATATTACCTTAGCAGTAGTAGCGTTTGAGTATGGACACGTTCCAATTGACTGGGAGTTGTTCGCCTTCCATGGTACCAACCTTGTAGGATCCTTTGTCGATCACTCTGAGCACAAGCTACGACCCCTCCCAACTTGGGCCTAGCTTCCCCTCATTAGGGATTTAGTGTTTAGAGTAACTTTTCTTATGACTAAGTCCCCGACTCCGAAGTGTCGGTGGTTTTCTCTCATGTTATAGTACCTCTCAATACATTATTTTTGCGCGCCTATCCGGACCAGGGAAGCCTCTTGTTTCTCATTAAGTAGTCTGAGGGAAGCAGTCGTGGCCTCGTTGTTTGAATCCTCCATAGCATGCCGGAACCTCACACTCAGTTCCCCTACTTTGACCGGTATCAAAGCCTCAGACACATACACCAGAGAGAACGACATCTCGCTCGTACTTGATTTTGGAGTGATTCGCTATGCCCATAGGACCTTGGGCAGCATTTCCCTCCATCTCCCTTTTGCGCTTTCTAAATGCTTCTTCAAGTTCTGAATGATGGTTTTGTTTGTGGATTCGGCCTGAACGTTGGCGCATGGGTGGTAGGGTGTCGACGGGATCCTCTTGATTTTAGGATCCTCGAGTAACTTCATTACTTTCCCCCCGATGAACTGCTTTTCATTATTGCAGGGTATCGCAGAGGGGATCCCGAATCGCCATAGGATATTATCCCATATGAAGTTAATGACTTCTTTTTCACTTATCTTCTTGAAGGCCTGCGCTTCTACCCATTTCGAGAAATAGTCAGTCATAAACAGAATAATTCTAGCTTTACCTGGTGTCGTTGGTAGTGGTCCGACGATGTCCATCCCCCATTTCATGAACGGCCATGGTGACAGGACTGAATACAGTTGTTCTCCGAGTTGGTGGATCATCGGCACGAATCTTTGACATTTGTCGCATTTCCTAACGAATTCCCTGACGAATATTTCCATGTTGTTCCAGTAATAAAATGCTCTGATCACTTTTCGGACTAAGGAATTGGCGCCAAAATGATTTCTGCAGGAGCCTTCATGGATTTCCCGAAGCACATAATATGTGTCACCCGGTCCCAGGCATACCGCCGAGAGCCCATCAAAGGTCCTCATGTATAGAGTGTTATTTTCGTCGATTGAGAACTAGACCGCCTTAGTCCATAGGGCCCTTGATTCTTTTGGGTCTGCGGGCAGCTTCTCGTCTCTCAAATTACTGATGTATTTGTTTCTACAATCCCATGTTAGGTAGGGGGAGTTGATCTCGGCGTGGCCTTCTTCAATCGCTGATTTGGTTAACTGAACAACAGCTCCGGGGAGTATATCATCTTCTTCAACAGACGATCCCAGGTTTGCAAGTGCATCGGCCTCGCTATTCTACTCTTGAGGTATGTGGTTAAAGGTCCACTCCTTGAAGCGATGCAGTGTGATAAGGGTCTTGTTAAGGAACCACTGCATTCTGTCTTGTCGGACCTCGAAGCTTCCATTCACCTGGTAAACCACTAGGAGAGAATCGCATTTGGTTTCGATGAATTCGGCTCCCAAGCTTTTGGCCAGTTCCAGACCTACAATCACAGCCTCGTACTCAACTTTGTTGTTAGTCAATTTTGTAGTTTTATAGATTCTCTAATCATGCTGCCAATGAGCAGCTTCAGAACTATGCCGATACCGGACCCTTTCATATTTGAGGCACCGTCACTAAACAAGGTCCATACCCTGGAAGATATGCCAGTTTTCAGTAGTAGTTCTTTTTCTACTTCGGGCACCAAGGCCGGCGTGAAGTCAGCATCCGCTAAAATTTGGGATTTGATAGCCCTTCGAGGCTTATATTCGATATCATACCCTCTGAGTTTGATGGCCCACTTGGCCAGTCGGCCCGACAACTCGGGTTTATGCAATATATTTTGGAGCGGGTATGTCGTTAAGACACAAATGCGATGGCATTGAAAATAAAGCTTTAACTTTCGGGACACGCTAATTAACGCAAGGACTAGTTTTTGCAGGAAGGGATACCTGGTTTTTGCACCGCCCAGGGTCCGAATTATATAGTAGATAGGGAATTGCGTACTTTGGTCCTCTCGAACCAGCACACCTCTTACCGCTACTTCTGACACGGCCAAGTATAGATACAATGTTTCATCCTCCTTTGGGGTGTGGAGTAAAGGTGGGCTTGACAGGTATCGCTTCAACTACTCCAAGGCACTTTGGCACTTGTGAGTCCATTCGAACCTACTTTTCTTTTTTAGCAGGGAGAAGAAATGATGGCTCTTATCCGACAATGTTAATATGAATCGCCCCACGGTCGCTATCCGCCCGGTCAACCGTTGTTCGGCTTTCATGTTATTAACCAGTGTGATTTCCTCGATGGATTTGATTTTGTCGGGATTAATCTCGATCCCCATGTTTGATACAATGAAGCCTAGAAATTTACCTAATCCTACTCTGAAGGCGCATTTCTCGGGATTGAGCTTCATGTTGTAGCTTCTGAGAATATTGAATATTTCCTGCAAATGGGTTAGATGATCCTCTATGCGCAGGGGCTTAATTAGTATATGTTCAATATATACTTCCATGGACTTCCCTATCTGGCATTCAAATATTTTATTAACCAACCGTTGGTACGTGGCTCCAGTGTTTTTCAGCCCGAAGGGCATTACATTGTAGCAACACATACCGTACTTCGTGATGAACAAAGTATTATCCCTATCCTCGGGATTCACTTGAATATGATTATACCACGAGTACGCATCGAGAAAAGTGAGTATCTTGTGCCCGGCCGTGGCATCGATAAGGCGATCGATGTTGGGCAGCGGGAATGAACCTTTGGGGCTTGCCCTATTTATGTTTTTGTAATCTACGCACATCTTTAACTTATTCCCCTTCTTGGGGACTACCACCACATTGGCCAACCAATCGGGGTATTCCACCTCCATAATCGATCCTATTTTGACGAGTTTGGTTACCTCATCCTTGATCAATGCATGTTTTACCTCGGATTGAGGCCTCCTCTTCTGCTTCACCGATTTGAATATGGGGTAGAAACTTAGCCAATGAATGGTTATTTCGAGCGAGATCCCTGTCATGTATAAATTGGACCAAGCGAAACATTCGATGTTATTAATAAGGAATTAAATGATTTTTTCCCTGAGTTCGGGGGTTAATCTCGTTCCCAGGTATACCTTTCGATCCTAGGAATGCTCGACCAGGACTGCCTACTCCAACTCTTCGACTATTGATTTAGTTGCATCCGATTCCTCGTGGGCAACGAAGGCGCGGGGAGTGAGAAAATCTTGCTCGTCATCCTCAGGGGTCATTCTCCCCTTTGGTTCCTCCAAGGTGGGGGCTATATGCTCTGGTGGCTTATTGTGGATAGCGAACATCTCCCTGGCCGCGTGCTATTCTCCATATACCGTCTTTATACCATATTTCTTTGGAAATTTCATCATTTGGTGGAACGTTGACGGCACTGCTCTCACGTTGTGTGTCTATGGCCTTCCAAGCAATGCGTAACATGGAACTTGGTGTTTTG
The DNA here is from genome assembly GCA_005239495.1 of Nicotiana undulata. Lineage (NCBI taxonomy): Eukaryota > Viridiplantae > Streptophyta > Magnoliopsida > Solanales > Solanaceae > Nicotiana > Nicotiana undulata. The sequence goes on from ML267651.1 coordinate 55,299, forward strand.
GATTGTCCCGGATACGTTAACCGGGAGGGTAACCTCCTCCTTCGTCGCCTCGCCGTCCATGTTGAATCCGTTGAGGGTTAGTGAGGTAGGTATGACTCGGTTGACCAGCACTACTTCCGACATGATTACGTTGGCGGAACCACCTGGATCCACAAGTATGCGTTTAATTTGAATGTTATTCAAGAGAAGGGAAAATACCATCGCATTGTTGTGCATGTGAGGCGGGTCCTCATCGCTGAATAAAAAAATATCTCCGGGCATGTGGCTCCGAATCAACGTGCCGCTGCGGCTGATATTTTTGCCCGCTTAATCACGGGTCACTGAGGGATGTCGTTTTCCCCAATGATCATATGTATGGAATGATGAAGTTTTCATGTTCCGCCTTTTCGAGCTGTTGCCCCTCCTTAGGGAAGATTTATGATTCGGCTACTGACGAACTCTTGTAGATACCCTTTGTTAGCTAATCAAGTTGTTTCCCTTTGGATTTGTCTGCAATCCTCAGTTCTATGATCATGGGCACCATGGAACTCGCACACTAGGTTAGGGTCCCTCTGCGAAGGGTCTGATTTTTGGCCATCTGGTGCCTTTGATTCCACTCATGGCCGATACAATGTCCTAAACGTCATTCTGAAGTTTTACTTGGTCTAATGCGAAATCTTCACCAGCTCCGTGCGCCTACCAAACCCAGCTTTGTCTTCCACCTTTCGACGATCTTGGGTTCGGTCTATCTTTGGATTGATTTAGGGTTCGTTGCTCCTAACAATGCTCCTACGATCCTCGACGTAAGGTCGATACCTTTCTCTCCGTGGCCCTGGCTTTCCCTCTAGGATCCTTGAGTTTATTCTACTGGTGAGATCTTCGAGTATTCTTACGTAAGTGGAATTGACTGGTGGTCCTTTATTTCCTGACCTTTCCGGTACCGGTCGGGTTCGGGGGTGTCGCTGGTGCTGAAACGCCCGAGCTTTTCATATGGTTTTGCAGCCAAGTAATCCCTGTTTGTTGTGGTTGGAGCATTTCAAAGATCACTTGGAGACTGGCCCCTCATTTCCTTTGAGCGGTAGTTTCTCGCTCTCCATATTGGCCTTCTCGGTGCGAGCTCCGATCAGCGTTAGGTTTGACATCGTCGTGCTGGTCATTGCTTGAGTCCGCGTCCTCGGGGGTTAGCTCCATTGCGCTACCAGACTTTTGCGCCGGTACACCAGCGCTTGGGATGGTTACATCATTCTCCCCAAAGTCCTCAAAGATGTTACTTTTGTATGCATTCGCTGAGTCAGACATTTTGACCTAAAATTAAAGATTCTTGGGCAAAAAGAAGCGTGAAAAGTAACCTGTGTTTTTCGGCGAACCAACACTAAAACAATCACTATTATTTTTAGCCCCACGGTGGGCGCAAACTGTTTACCTAGAAAGTAGTACCACAATTAAATTTTATTATGTGCTAAAAAATGTAATTTATTTTAATTCTAGTTGTTAAGTAGTAGATGCTAAGTATGATTGAGACAAATAGAATAAGAGTAGTGTGAAATCGAAAACAAGCGAACCGGACTTCCTCGGATCGGAGATCCCAAGCTGGCCAATGGTGAATCCACGAGACCGAGGTTCGGGGTTAGCGCCAGGCTACCGATGAAGCTATAAAAGCTTTGTGAGATTCGAAGTATTGTATTTGTGATTAATAATAAGCTATTAATGAAGAAAAATTGATGAAGTGGAATAAATGTGAGTAAATGAGCTAACGAAAGGATAATGGGAAGTGTCAAGTAGAGAGCAGAGAATGTTCTTATTCTTTGTATTGAATATTGTGTGTCTCAAAAAGTGGTGAGGGTCCCCTTTATATAGGAGGGGAAATCTCAACCAAGTACATAAGCATTTATTACAAAATAGAATAGCTGGTACATCTATCTAATGTCACGGTACGAACTCGTACTTTCACTGTAGACCCGGCCGCGCTTGTTCTTAGGTTGCTTGTTTGTAGTAGTCATCGACCTGTATTTCCTCAAAGATGGTGCTCACGGTCGAGACTCACAGAACTCTTCGATCCTCATGTGGATTGTTTACAAAATGCCACAATAAATATAAACTCGGTCTTCCCGATTTTAGCCGTATAAAATTATGTGCTTGTGTTCTTGACTTCGAAGGTAGATGGGATGATCATTTGCCGCTCATAGAATTTTCCTACAATAATAATTATTATGACAGCATTCATATGGCACCGTTCCAGACTCTATATGGTAGGAGTTTTAGATATCCCAATGGATTGTTTGAGATTGGGGAAGCGGAGTTGATAGGACAAGACCTCGTGCATCAAGCTTTGGAGAAGGTTAAGATCATTACAGAACAGTTGAAAATTTCCTAGAGTCATCAGAAGTCCTATTCGGATATACGTCGTAAGGATTTGAAATTCCAAGAGGATGATTGGGTATTCTTGAAGGTTCCCCAATGAAGGGGGTAAAGAGGTTTGGTAAGAAAGGGAAATTGAGTCCAAGGTATGTCAGACCAGACATAATCTTTCAGAGGATCGGTCAGGTGACTTGCAATCTTGAACTACATCCAGAGATGTCTAGTGCACCAAGAGTTTCATGTATCCATGCTGGAGAAGGTTTTTGGAGATCCATTGCTTATTTTTCTTGTTGATACTATAGAGGTTCAAGAAGAACTAACTTATGAAGAAATTCGGATTGACATTATTGATAGGCAAGTCCGGAAGTTGAGAAATAAAGAGACTGCCTCTTTAAAAGTGCTATGGCGAAACCAATAGGTTGAGGAGGGCACTTCTTGAGGAAGAGATGAAGAATAAGTACCCTAATTTATTTGAATAGCTCTTTAATTGTATCCATGATGTTAAGAACTAATTTTCTTCAAATTATGATTTCCCATGTACAAATTATGTTAAGTATACTCCTTCTTGATAATGCAATGTTTATGGCGTTGTTATCTTTGTTGTTTCCATATTTCTTTACATCGTTGTACTGTGGTTGTGTTGTTAGGATTGGTTCATTGATTCTCTGACCGGTGGATAGGCCAAATTATAGGGTAAACTCTATTGAAATTACTTTTGGAAATTCTGGAACTGCTCGTGTGTGAAGTAATTGCTGAATCACAGTGGACGCTAATGAAGGCTTTCAACTCTCATTTGAGAAAGAATGATCCTAAGCAAGGGAGGATGTGAGGCACCGTAAAATTTCACCTAAAACACTGTTGTGGTGCCGAGGTAGACTCTAGTGAGTGGATAACAATTTGATATATCGAATGTGTGTAAAAACCCAAAGAGATAAAGTTAAACCCAAAATACATTGGCAGTGGAAGGGAAAAAAAAGAATCAACTAGGCAGTAAGAGAGTAATCTATAGAAGAATCACCTTTAGGAGTTATCGAAAAGGGGTTTCCCAAAACTTGATAGTGTGAGTAGAGATAAATCATTTAAGATTGTGTATGATAATTGTGAATACATTGACTTTTCGTTTATGTACGTAGCTAATTTTGTCCTAGTAAGAATGAATTCTGAGAAGTAACCCGGGATATGAGTCGTCATTAGCGTAAATTGTGAAGAAATACATAATGTAAGGCCCGATAAACTTTCACCCAAAACACAGGGTGTCATGATGCCGAGGTAGACTTATGCATTGATTATTTTAGGAAACAATTTGGGTTCATATAGTGCGTTCGGGATTTGAAGAAAATTTATGGAAGTACACGGCATTTCTGCGGTCCATTCGGCGATCGCATAACTGACATGCGTACTGCCAAATTGCCGCGGACTGAAGCGGAAACACGGGAAATTTTTTGGACCATTATGCTGTCCATAATGCGGCCACATAATCACTTCGTGGGCCGTACAACCCATCGTAGATCCATAAATTTAATTTCCAGAGGGAAGTTCTACGGCACATTGTGCGACCGCAAAATTTGTCTGCGGATCACAAACTGGTCGCAGAGTGAGGTAGAAGATCCTAGTTCTGAATGGCCATTATGCAGTCCATTTGGCGGACCGCAGAAGCGTTATGTGGTCGCATATGCAACTGCAGATCTGTATAGGGGCTTCATTTATTCTAACTTTTATAACCCGGTCTTTTCTCGATAATTAGACATACATGACCATTTTTTAATGGACTATCTGATATTTTTCGTGAGAGAAAGTTCCCTATAGTGAGTGGATTGCTCAAGCCATGCAATTCAACAATAATGCTCACAATGTATTCAAATAAGAGGTATGATTCTAGCACTAACCTTCAATTACGAAACTTTGTCTGAGAATTGGTAATGGGGAGGATTATGCATGCATGCATGTACATTCATGAGGTTGGGAAGGTAGTTGAACTCAAATAGGTAGACCTTGGGATGTATTGTGAAGTAAATACTCCATAGGATAAGCTATAAATCATAATGCCCAACAAGTATTTGATAAAATTCTCAAATGAGCTAGAAACATGAACTACTCTCTAATTTGAGTTCAATTTTGCTATATCCTTAAATAGATCAAAGTTGCTACGATTTCCCGAACTGTGTAGTAAAGTAAGAAAAGCTCAAAGCGAACTCTTTCTTAGAATTGGACCCTACAATATTCTTGTAAGTCTCACGTTGCTCATTATAAATTGATTATTCCGAATAAGCCTTGTGTCAAAAGATATATTCGTTCAATTTGTATTCCAAATGTTCTTGTTATGTTGGGTTACTATCTGAGAAGTTGATTAAGCATGGGTTATGTGTTAATATGTATGATTTTAAAACGCGAGTATAATGAAAACTAGCATGTCAAATTGTGTACGAAATCACGTGGTCCTAAGACCCTTAGTTTGGTTAGTTTCTCAAATGTGTATTTAAAGTATTGAATATAATAATTTGTTGTTGACGTTCCGTGATGATGCTTGAAAATGAAACAGTAAATATAGAATATGAAATACGACAAATGTGCCAACAATGATATTACATTTGGGGCCATTAGCTTCATTGAAACAAAGAGGTGAGAACAAGATGTTGAAATGAGTTGTGAATTCTTTTAAAAATAAATTCTCAGGGACAATCATTTTGTCACCGAGGAAGGGTAGTTCAAAATAACCTAACCCAAAAATTACATGTGCCGGTGTAGGAGTGATTGAGGGGTAAACCCCCGTGTTAATGTGTAGAGGTTGTTTCCCCTTATATGGGATGAGAATGATGTGTTGAGTCCGACACAACATTGTGGTGAGACGTCCTAGCCGGTCGGGCTGAGATCAGAGTATGTGCTAAAAACACGGTGGTGTATCGGTGCTAAAGGTCTCTCAACTTAAAATACTGAAGCTTGCGTGAAATTTACCTTTCCCTAACTTGTCATCCTGATACTATTTAAGTCTCCTATTAATTTCACGTTTCTTCTCCGTTTACTGTTACTCGATCTATTGAGATGGTGGTTGGTTTTACATACTAGTACTATTCCACATGTACTAATATCTCTTTTGCTGCATCCTTAATGGATGCAGGTGGTTCTATAGAAGGTGGTATCGATTTGTGATAGCAGCACACGCTCTCCTCAGTTGACTTGATGAGCCCCACTTCATTTTGCTGTCCTATATCTCTTGTCCTTTGTCCATAGCGTTTTGAGGTATAGCCGAGGCCTTATTTCCGGCACTGTCGTATCACTCTTTTGTTTCTGTTAGAGGCTCCGTATACTTAGAGTGGGTTGTATCTCTTTTTTGGGAATGTTAAACTATAAATTTTGTAATTGTATCATTTGTTCCACTTTAACTATGACTGTACATTGTATTGTTCTGGAGACTTTTTAATGATGTAACTAATGGAAATGAACTGGTGTTATTCACATGACCTCTTACCGTCTAGAAAATGAAAGATATTCTTCTCTTTAGTCACGGTGAGTTGGGTAGACGACATTGTGCAGGCTTGCTCGACTGGGGTACCTCTGTTGAGCATTGGTCGCGCTCCCTGAGGTCGGGGTGTGACACAGAAGGTAAGGAAAGTTATCGGATCCCAACAAAACATAAGGATCCACAAGTACAAGACATTAAGCTTTAGTCTAACGCGGAGATGTGAAAATCGTCAGTATGTCGAGTTGGAGATTTGATACCAGAATAATTAGCATGGGATATAAAAACTATCAGCTTGGTAATGAGGGAAAATTGATATAATTACCACAAGGAATGTGTCTAGCGTGTGTAAGAAACACAAAATGAGTAGAATGATCACCGAGCATAGTTATTGATGATACAGTGGTCATAGAAAATGTGTAAAATCATGCCCAGTTACGTATTACGAGGGTAGTGCCATTGTACGAGACTCTAATATTCAGAGTAAAGTTCAAATACTTAGCTCACAGCAATACTATAAGTGTTTTCAGGGAGTACTTAAGAAGATAATCAAGTATGGGTAGTATAGGTCATGAATGATGCAGACAAGATAACTACGGTGAAAGACGTTCACTACTTAGTCAAGCTAGGAGTTCGACTTTTGGACTTTGAAGGTGGTGTATTGTTTTCTAGAACATGACTTGTTCCTCCATAGTAGTCGAACTGAAGTAGAAGCGATTTTATGATCCATACTTGTTATAGCTGAAAGAGGTAATTCACATGCATAAGATGAAGGATTTTGAACAAAGGGGGAGATGATAATACTTTGAGGTACCAAGATGGATTGCGTGTTTAGACATAGATGGACTTAGAGAAGGAGGATCACGTTAGAATCCCATAATTACAGGTATTCTATCCACCCAGGTTACCCAAAGATGTATCATGATCCCAAGGATATTTATTTGTTGAATTACATGAAAACAAACGTTGCAGACTTTGTGGCCAAGTGTCCGAATTGTCAGCAAGTGAAAGTCGAGCAGCAGAAAGCCTTCTGTTTTACCGTAGAAGACACATATATTCTTTTGGGGAGATGGTAAATATGGAGTTTATAATAGGATTATCTCGCTCATTTTGAAAGCATGACTTGATTGGGTGAGTGTATATTGACTTACCAAGTTAGTACACTTCTTACCAGTAAAGACCACAGATTCAATAGAAGACTATGCCAAGTCGTACATTCAATAGATCGTCCAATTGCACGGCACTCTGTTGTCCATCAATTCGGATTGTGGTGCTCAATTTTACAACAAACATTTAGAAGTCTTTTCAGAAAGGATTAGGCACATGAGTAAACCTCAGCTTAGTTTTTCATCTTCAGATAGATGGCCAGGAAGAGAGAACTATTTAGACTTGAGGATATGTCCTTGATTTTAAAGGTATTTGGGATTATCACATACCTCTCATTGAGTTTTCTACTAATAAAAACTACCACTAAAGTATCAAAATGGCATCGCACGATGCTTTGTACGGGAGAAGGTGTGGATCGCCAATTGGTTTGTTCAAATTTGGCGAGGAAGAGTTGTTGGGACTATATTTGGTCTATCAGACTATGGAGAAAGTCAAGCGGATTCAAGATAATTTTACGATGGCTCAGAGTCGCCAAAATTCCTATTCGGACGTTCATCGTAAAGACCATGAGTTTCAAGTTGTCGTACTCAAATACTCATGTTAGTTCAATACTCAGATACTTATGTCAGTCTAGTACTCAGACATTCTTGCCAGCTTAGTACACAGATATTGATGCAATTCAGTACTCAAATATTCGTGCCAATTCTATATTCATGTATCCATGTTAGTTCAGTATTCACGTATCCACGACATACTAGTATTCGCGTAGATGTTTCATCTTATGTGCATTATGATGTCCTGTGAGGCTTGTGTTATGCTATGATAGTTGGTGGGTATTTTGGAGAAATGTTGACGGTAACTAACCTTCTCATTCAGACCTTATACTATAATCCGTGTCCTTCAGTATTCAGTAAATTCAGTAGTCATTCAATGTTCACAAGTTTCCATCAGTCATGTTTAAGTTCCAAAGTTTGTTATAGTTACAATCAGGACAATCATTCGAGGACGAATGATAATGTAAAACTTCGTACATTTGGATTAGGTAAGGATGTGTTAAATGAGTATTAATGTGACCATTTAGACATGTGAGGTCCTATCGGGATGAGTATGGGTATAAATAGTTGTTTTAGAATCAAGACAGAGACTAAGGTGTCAAAAGTTTGATAGAATAGACTAAGTTTATGGGAGGTCCATCTTATATCCTTAGACAGTGCAAGGCCATGAAAACTCACGGCCATAGAAAATGCAAGGCACTATCTAGGGGATTAACCCCGCCGCCCCTGAAAATGCAAAGAACTGTCCAAGGCATTAACCTCAGTGCCCTTGAAAGTGCAAGGCATTAAAGTCAGCGTCCCCGACGATGCAAGGCACTGTAGTTTTGGTGCCTCTGATTATGCCCCACGCCGACGATGTTTATCTGAGCTACTTTTATTTCTTCCTAAATTTTGGGACGCGTACACTTATTTAAACCCTACGTCATTCCCTATAACCCCAAACTCACACATATTCTTTAGAAAGGGGATCTCTCAAGAACCCAACTTCCCCAAGGTCCCTCTATCATTCAAGGTATGTTCTAACAATGATTCTAAGTTATTTTAAGTTCTCCAACACCCTATTGACATGGGTAAATCCTTCAAATCATTAGATATTTGATCGAGACACCTTTGTTGATTCATTTTGGGTTGATTTAATCATTCAAATTTATTATTTTTACCCACATACATGTTTTATAACATCTTACTTCATTTTATATAATTATATTTGAATTTTTGTTCTATTTACATATTTTTCCAATAGTAGACTGCACTTTACAATTAATTGCATTTTATCATTTTTTGTCTTGAGTCAAAATAGCCTTTATATTTTTACAATCTTCAGTTATTATTTTAAAATACACGTTTGCTCAAATAAATTTTTTTATATTTTTTTAGCTATTTTATTAATATATTTTCTTTTATTTAAAATCTGGGCCAAACTAGGCCACTTTTGTTTGACCAAATTAGTGGCCCAAACACCCCCACACGTTAGCCCAATAACCCTCAGCCCAAGCCAAATGACCCGGTCGAGACCCATTAACCGATCTGCCCTGCCTATTCTTTAATGTTGGTCGTTGATCAGTCAAGATCAATGGCCCACGATCAACCCGCCCCTTTTATTTAACCAAACCTCTGAAACCCGAACCCTTTTCCCCTAAGTCGCAACCCCCAAACACTCTTAATCCGACTCATCTCTCTTAAGTGAAACCCTAGCAACTGCCTCCCTTAATCCTACCCAAAATCTGACCTTAATATGGATTCATTCCATGATTCTCTTACATTAAATTCTTTACCTCATTGTTACTTACACAATTATGGTATTATGTAACAAAGCTATGTGGGTCCTATTCACCAAGATCTATAAGATCTTCGTTATGATCTATAAGATCGATAAGATGTTATGATCTATAAGATGTTCCGTCTTGTAAATGTCCATAGCAAAGCTATGTGGGTTTGATTCACCAAGATATTTGGTCAATCCTTAATTCCTCTCAGAATAGGGTTTGCCTGATATTTCACCTCATTTGATTCAATATTGTTTTTGCACGCTATTCTTTCTTTGTTGTGTTCGATTGGCTGTCTTCCTTGTTCATTTGTTTAAATTTTACTATTATACCAACACCTCCCCTAATTCCCTAAAACGAAGCTAATTATTGTTATTATCTGACTCTCATTCACTCTATACAATTCTGACTAGGGTTGGGGTCATGTTGTTCTCTCTTTGCTACTGATACTGAAGTTATTATTGACACTTTGTGTTCTCCTTTATTTTCTCTTTAACTAAGCAAATTGTTGAGTGCTAAGAGTTTTGAAATTCAAATCTCTCCTTGTTTTTATTTATGCTTTTGTACATTTGTCTTACTTGAACTTTAGTGAACCAATAAAACATTATGTCGACCTTGTCCTTGAACCTTCTAACTCTGCATTTTTATCAGATGTATAATTTTATATATGCTCATCTTGTGTACAATTTAGAAAACTTCTGACTTTCAAACACATTTAGACTATCATGTTCATGAGTGCTCGAGAACTGAAACTCATATGGAATTGATGTCTTCCCCGAAATTGCTTTAATGAATCTCTTTCTATTGAACCCTTTATGTGTAATTTACTATTTCCCTACAAATTGATCCTTGACCATGTGAATCCCATGTTACAATATTGTCTTAATGTCTTTCCAAACATGTGTCTCTGGTATTTGTAACTCTGATGATTGTACTCCTTGAGTTTTTAATCATGTACTCTTTAGCATTGCCTAATACTTCTACGATAAATTTCAATGTTTAGGTTTTTCTCTTATGTATGATCAACTATATGAATCATGATGTCTTCCTGTCCTGTTAAGTTTCATGTTCAATTAAGTGATATGTTGGTCAAACTGTGCCCACTATCATGTTGTTATGTTGTTTATAACCATATTCTTATTAGGATCTCATGTTAGAACCTTCATGTGAAGACTGTATTCTATCTGCTTCTTGTCTATGATTCTGCTAGATTGTCATCTAAAGTTCTTCAGTTTAGATTTGAATCATGCTTTACTCTTTGGAATGGTGTACTATCCTATGATGGCCAATCCTGTCACTATCAAACTTTGTTTCTCGAATTACAGAGACTAAACTTGCCTCATATGTGTCGTGTGTGCCTTTAATTTAGCATGATCATGTTTATATGTCTTGGCTAGAGTTGTTGATGGCTTCAACTCTAAGAACAAAGTGTTTTAGTTGTTCTATGAGTATTTTTCACCTGCATAGCTAAATTTGGCATCCATTTGGGAAAGTAAGTTATTCAATGTGATTTGAATTGGGTTATGTGTGTTGTTTGAACTGGGCACTGGATTAAGGTTCACTCTAGTTCTCTTGTGAGCCTATCATTTAAGTCTAGTGTTTGTCCAGAGAGTAAGGCTATGGAAGGCCTAGAGGATATCCTTGGGTTACTTTTGTGTTGGGCCTGTAATTGCTTTAGTGGGCTTGTATTTATTTCAGTGTGTATTTTTTTATCTTCTAGTCTTCATTAGATGTTATGCATATAGAAGTTCGATACAAGCAACTAAAAATTCATGCTTGGCCTACTTCTTTAAATTATGTGACTCACATATATACCATTATTGTAGGCTCTAAACTTGATTAAACAAGTCGTTATTACCGCTATTCTCTTCTTCTCATGTTGCCGCTTAGACAACATGCTTGTAGGAATAAATAAAATGAGTGTATGTTCTCAATTACCTTGTTGCCTGATTATATTGTCAAGATATCATTCCTATAGGATATTACTACTCATTAGATGAATAAATATGCGCTTTAGAGGTTCTCGCTGCCCAGTCACGGTCGCCTAGATATCATGCCTATAGGGTCTTAATAAACCATGTATTACAATCAGCAGTTTGGTCAAAATAGTCTACCCGGAAAAACTGGTCTTAAGATTCTATGCCAACCCTTTAATCAATAAATCACACCTAAATAATTCCTATAGGTCTTGCACCATTAAATATGCTATGATTTCAAATCTACCCATCTACAGCCCTTTACTTAATGATTTGGAACACTATTAGAATGAGCTTCTAACTGTTTGCGTACATTTGTTTCCATGTGAGGAGGCCAATTTGAGTTCTTAATTGTTAATTATGCGCAATCCTAATTGTTTTGATCGTGCGCCTAGTTTTATCATTTTTGAGCATCCTCAGGGAAGTCTAGAACTACCAAAGTAGTAGGTCCAAAGCCTCCTAGGCCGTAGGCATGGGAAGGGTAAGGCACACATGAGATACTCTTTAGAATTGGATTAGAGTGCCTTTTGGTACATAAATTTAAGATAGTAATTGGGGAGAAGGAGATGATAGGTTGTGCCCGCTAAATAATATGAGCAACCCTTACCTTTAAGGGAGTTGCGAAGTATTATTTATGTTACACGGTGTAATCCTTTAGGTTAAAAAACATAGCCACCCCCAGCCCCCATAATTGATGCACCTATTTGTGCAAACATAGGTCAGACCAGATATAGCTTGCGACCCACGGAAGATGTATCAATTATTTAGGACCCTCTTCTTTCTCTTCAACGGTGGTTTGAATCCCTTGTTATAATATGATCGCATAAGAAATTGTAATCCAAATAATTCCCTCATAGCGTAAAATTCGGCTAGGACCCACAGTTGTTGACCTCAAAGAGTGCCTAACCCCTTCTCATTGAAGTAATTTGAGCCCATACCCAATATTTGATGATACATACTAGTTAAAATAGATTTATCTACAAATAGATACCCTAACACACCTCAAAATCGTTAGGTGGTGAATCTTCTTTTTTAATACCCATTTAAAAGAGTTATCACACGTCGAAGCCCACTTTCGCGAGAAAATTGAGCGCGACAACATGACTACTTTGATATGGATATACTTAGGCTCTTACCATAAGAAATTTTTGCTTGTGTAGATTTTTTAGGATTATTTGACTTCATTCATCCCTCTTCCTACTCCCCTTATTACTTGAAGTTTATGTATCATGGATCCCCCGCCCCTATCTCTTCTATTTTCTTCATTTAATTATGTTCTCGAATCTTTTATAAACTATGCTAACTTCTCTTATGTGCTTTCACCATGCAAAATATCTGGCGGCATGTCATTATTTGTTTCACATTACTTTATGCTTTCAACATCATACTCCACTTGTGCCTATTATCAATATAGCGATGCTTGATGAGTGTCCACGCTTTCCTAAAACACCTTTTTTATATCAAAAAGGCTTATTTGCAGTAGACTATTCGATCGACGATGCAGTCGACGATCCTGTGCCTTTCCCTCTAAAGTTATCCACTTGAGAGTATCATTCTAGACCCTTCTAGAAACCCAACTCTGATTTAAAACGTTCATGAATCATGTTAAAACCTAGGATGGATTGAAACTCCATTGGCACGTTAATCTAGTAATATAAACCTTGTCCTAAGTCAAAAGGGATTTTAATAATCCCAAAGGATACAATCATGTCATCTGCATTACTTGGAGAATTTTGCCAAGATGTTGACCGTTATTGCATAAATAATTGAATACGAGGGGGGGGGGGGGGCTAACTGTTACACCTCATGTTTTCGTACGAAAAAAGTATTTCATAATCAAATTGGTGAAAGCTCGGAAATGAGATATTACATTTCGCATTCTCATACGTTAAAATTTTGTCGTAAGTTAATCAAACTAAGTTCGGGAATGGGATTATTTTGAGATTATAAGCATTATGCTATTTTAAACAAGTGATGAATAAATTCGTGAAGTTGAGAGGATAAGTAAGTTGAAGAAAATGAATTTAGTCGAGGTTTGGCATTTTGGAATAAAATACGTCCCGAACTAAAATACCCGGTATTTATGAACTAGTATCATACAAGGTACCCCATGGCCATGATAATCTCTAAGATCGTTCAAGCTTCATATGTAAGAAAGCATTTCAAAATCATAACATAGCAACGTGATAACTTTTATAATCTCTAATAGCTTCCATCAAGACTTCCTAATGCAAAACTGTTACTGCCAATTCTTTAAGGAAAAATTTCAGCCATCATTATCGTTGCATAGCAACGTTGTTGCTTCAAACTCTTCATACGACTTGTTCTGTGTTGTCGCAATTGACGTGTGTTAGAGGGATTGTCAAGAGAATTGGCTTAGGTATGTTAAGGCTATCCCTTCTTTCTTTTTGGCATGGTATATACAACACGAATGAAACGAGCAAATGCACAAATTTCATAAATGAATCTATTCATAAAAGTACTAGAGATGTCTATGTTCTTGAATACCCATATGTCTTATTATTTTATAATCTGTTCATGGGTCATAAAAATACATATGTTGGTAAAGTTTATTTCATGATATTAATTAGAGGCAAAATGGTTTTATGATGTACCGAGAGATTTTATTAATGTATTTCATATGCATTTCATGCATTTATACATGCACGTTGACCCATGACCGGATGGCGATATATACGCGTATATATACGTATATATATGTATATAAGATATGGGAAAGGTTATGGCGTTATATACACACCACCACTTGATCAGCTGGTATACGTTGATGATTTCGCCCACAGTGGCAAAGATAATAAGATGGGATGTTCACAGAGGCCTGATGATGTTATGAAAGATGTACCTATGCATGACATGACATTCATACGCATATGCATGAAACTTATAATTATTTCATGATTTACAGAGTTATCCAGACTTATAGGTTGAGTCATTTACTCTATATTTCATCCATGTCTATTATGAATGTCACAACGCAAAAATACTATCTCAGGTCGTGATGGCGCCCAAACACAGGGTTAGGCATGCCAACAAAATTTCACTAAGTGCTTTCTTATTTGTAATACACATTTCACCATTTACCGAGTTAACGAGATAAAATATGACATCGAATGATCATTATCCAGGTTTAAATACAAGTATATACATATACAGTCCGGAATCCCAAAATAACTACTGCGTGTGTGTGCCAAGAACTAGTGTCACGAGTGGTACGAGTATACTAACAAGATAACCAAAAGATAGAATATACAATCCCACTGTCTGAATAAATAGAAGGGAAACCAAAAAAAGTAAATGAAACTCCATGGTGCTGCCAGAGGTCGCCAGAAGAAGCAGCTCACCGTGAAGTCAGGTCCGCTGCGGTCAATATCTAGCTACGGTCTGATAACCAGATGCACCAGCCTCAGAACCTGTACAGTTAAGTATAGAAGTGCAACATGAGTACATAAATAAATATGTACACAGTGAGGATCCCGTCTAATCTCGAAGAAGTAGTGACGAGAGGTCGACTTGACACTCACTAAGGTCCAATAATATAACATACGACCGGATATAATTAAATACAGTAGGCAGGTAAGGTAGTGAGCAGCAAATACATAACAAGTATAGAAATCCAAGTAGCTACTGAAATTAAACAACAATGTACACTTTCCATTTTTCCAAGTATTTGTCAAGCCAATATCTTTCAATACGCCGTGGCGTACGACCTGCTCCCATATATATATTACAAGTACTCTCCAAATCCACCGTGGCGTACGGCCCGATCCCATATATATATATATATAAATACCTCACAAATCCGCCATGGCGTACGACCCGATCCCATATGTCTATAATTACCTTTCAATCTGCTGTGGCGTACGACCCGATCCCATATATGTACCTTTCAAATCCGCTGTGGCGTACGACCCGATCCCATATATGTAAAACTACCTTTCAAATTCACCGTGGCGTACGACCCGATCCCATATATGGACAATTACCTTTCAAGTCAAATGCCACAAAATCTTAGAGAAAACACTACTACGCACAACAGGTGTTTATAACGTATAGGTCATTTCAAGGAAAATATAAGGCATGCTGTGGGCCTAACTACCCGGACATAACAATAATAGCCACCATGTACGGACTCTCGTCACTTGGTGCGCACGTAGCCCCCAAACAAGTACACATAGAATTTAAATCACCTAGGGGGACAATTCTGTCTTACAAGGCAAGAAAGGAGACTCACCTCGTGTCGAATCTACCTCTCGGACCGCGAATGCGCCCGACACTCCGAACTCTACACCCGAGGACTCGCAACTAGCCAAAAGGTGTACATTTATATCAATGAATGCTCAATGTGGGGGGATTATCCTATTTATTCAATAAAAGCATCATTCTTGAAGAATTCCCAAAATTCAACCCCAAGCCCGCACGTGCGAATCCCGAAAATTCTCGAAGGAATAACTCACCCATAGCCTAAGGATCGATAATATACGACTTTTACTTGAATTCATAGCAATAATTGAGCAATTTGCCAATTTCTTCAAGAACCCTAAATTTCTACCCAAATCTTGATTTTCAATGATCTAGTAGTTAATCCCATTAATAAATCATGTATTAAACTAGTAATAGGGAGGAATCAACTTACCTCAACAGTAGCTAGGTCGTGGTGTGTTCTTCCCAAGCTTAAAAGTCTCTAATGGAGGTATGAAATGAAAAGAGATTAAGGAATCCCGTATTTTAAAGAATATATAATGCCTGGCCTACAAGGCTTCCGCACCTGCGGTCTCGCGCCTGCGAGCTGGGGCTCGCACCTGCAGAGTTGGACGGGAAGGACTGGGCCCGCACCTGCGAAGCTGGAGACCGCTCCTGCAGATCCGCTCCTGCAGAATTGGATTCGCACCTGCGAGATTTCCGCACCTGCGAGGTTGGGACTGCAGGAGCTGTCCCGCACCTGTGACTGGGCAACCGCACATGCGGTCACACCAGAAACAGGTGCACTAGCAGCTATTTTAGCTGGTTTTTGACCTCGTGTGGTGTCCAGGAGGCACCTGGGCCCACCCGAGCCCCCATCAAAATATACCAACAAGTCCAAAATCATAAAACGGACTCGTTCGAGCCTTCAGAACTCCCAAAACAACGCTAAATCTGAAAATCACACCCCAAAACCCCTAAAACCATAACTTTAAGAACTTCAAGTTCTTGATTTCTATATCGATGCGCCGGACCGACCTATAGCACTCGGAATGACATCAAATTTTGCAGACAAGTCATAAATTCCATAACGGAACTATTCCCGGTCTCGGAATCACATTCGAACCTCGATAGCATAAATTCACGTTTCAAACCAAATTTCAAACTTAAGGAAATCCTTATTTCTATATTGGGCGCCGAAACGCTCTCGGGTTATCGAAAACCCATTTCGAACATACACCCAAGTCTGAAATAAGCATACAAAGCTACTGACACTGTCGGAACTCGATTCTGAGGTCGTTTGCTCAAAATGTTGGCCGAAGTCAAACTTGGCCAAATAGGCCAACCTTAAGGAACCATGTGTTCCTATACTGCTCAAAACACTTCCAAATCCTGAACCGCAAGTCACAATTCACAAAAAGCCGCTATGGGAAGTCTTATTAAATGGAACGGGGTCCGATAACGTAAAACGACCGATCGAGGAGTTACATTCTCCCCCCCTTAAACAAACGTTCGTCCTCGAACGGGACTAGAATCGTACCTGAAGTGCTGAATAGTTGTGGATATCTGCTTCGCATGTCCTCCTCGGACACCCAAAATGCCTCATCGACTGGTTGGCCCCTCCACTGGACCTTCACGGCAGAAACTCTCTTGGACCTCAACTGGTTGTCATGTCTATCAATAATAGCAACTGGATCCTCCTCGAAGCCCAACTTCTCATCTAACTGAATAGTGCTGAAATCAACCACGTGAGAGAAATCGGCATAATATCTCCGGAGCATGGATATATGAAAAACCGGATGAACTCCGGATAAACAGGGAGGTAAAGCTAGCTCATAAGCAACCTCTCTGACTCGCCTCAATACTTTGAAAGGATCGATAAACCATGGGCTCAGCTTGCCCTTCTTCCTGAATCTCATAATGCCCTTCATCGACAAAACCTTTAGCAGAACTTTCTCTCCCTCCATAAATGCTACGTCACGCGCCCTCTGATCCGCGTAACTCTTATGTCTGGACTGTGCTGTGCGGAGCCTCTCCTGAATCGACTTCACCTTCTCCAAAGCATCTCTCACCAGATCAATGCCATATAATCTAGCCTCACCAGGATCAAACCACCCGATCGGGGAATGACACCGACGACTATACAAAGCCTCGAATGGGGCCATCTCGATGCTAGACTGGTAACTATTATAGTACGCAAACTCAGCCAAAGGCAAGAACTAGTCCCACTGACCCCCAAAGTCATCACATAAGTCCTGAGCTTATCTTCTAATATCTGAACTGTACGCTCTGACTGACCATCAGTCTTAGGGTGAAATGTTGTTCTGACATCTATCTGAGTGCCCATCTCACTGTGCAATTCTCTCCAAAAGTGCGAGGTGAACTGAGGACGCCGATCTGATATAATGGACACTGGCACACCGTGCAACTGGACTATCTTCTGAATGTAGATCTGGGCTAGCCTATCAGAAGTATAAGTAGTAGCTACAGGAATGAAATGTGTCGATTTGGTCAATATATCCACAATGACCTAAACCGCATCAACCTTCCGCAAAGTCCAAGGCAACCCAACTACGAAATCCATAGTGATGCGCTCCCACTTCCACTCAGGAATGGGCATCTGCTGAAGTAGGCCTCCTGGTCTCGGGTGCTCATATTTGACCTGCTAGCAATTAAGACATCTAGCCACATACTCCACAATGTCTTTCTTCATCCGCCTCCACCAGAAATGCCTTTTCAAATCACGATACATCTTTGTCCCACACGGATGAACAGAATACTGAGAACTGTGGGCCTCCTCTAGAATCCTATTCATTAGGCCATCAATATTAGGAACACATAAATGGCCCTGGAGTCTCAAAAAACCATCATTTCCCAAAGTAACCTCTTTGGCCCTCCCTTGGGCCACTGTCTCCCGAATGTGTGCTAAGCATGGATCATCAAACTGCCGAGCCTTAATCTCTCCCAATAATGAAGACTGAGCAACCACATGTGCTAGAACTCGACGAGGCTCCGAAAGATCCAATCTCACTAGGCGATTAGCCAAAGACTGAATGTCTAAGGCTAGAGGTCTCTCCTCTGTTGCAATGTAGGCCAAGCTACCCATACTCTTTGCCCTCCTGCTCAAGGCATCCGCTACCACATTTGCGTTGCCCGGATGATAAAGAATAGTAATATCATAATCCTTCAACAACTCAAGCCACTTGCGTTGCCTCAAGTTAAGATCCCTCTGCTTGAATAAGTGCTTCAAATTGCGGTGGTCTATATAAACCTCACAAGACATCCCATATAAGTAATGCCTCCAAATCTTAAGAGCATGAACAATCGCTACCAACTCCAAATCATGTACAGGGTAATTCTTCTCATGAACCTTTAGCTGGCGTGAAGAATAAGCAATAACTCTCCCTTCCTGCATCAATACGCACCCCAAGCCAACGCGTGAAGCGTCGCAATACACCGTATACATCCCCGAACTGAAAGGCAATACCAGAACTGGTGCCGAAGTCAATGCCGTCTTGAGCTTATGAAAACTCACCTCACACTCGTCGGACCACTAAAATGGAGCATTCTTTTGAGTCAATCTAGTCAATGGGGTTGCAATGGATGAAAAGCCCTCCACAAATCGCCGGTAGTAGCCTGCTAGACCCAAGAAACTCCTGATCTCTGTAGCTGAAGTAGGAAGCGACCAACTCTGAACTGCCTCAATCTTTTGAGGATCAACCTTGATATCTTCTCCGGATACCACATGCTCCAAGAACGCAACAGAATCTAACCGGAACTCACACTTGGAGAACTTAGCATATAGCTTCTGTTCCCGCAAGGTCCGAAGCACAACTCTCAAATGCTGCTCATGCTCACCCAGGCTCTGTAAGTAAATCAAGATGTCATCAATAAAGACAATGACAAAGGAATCAATATACAGCCTGAACACCCTATTCATCAAGTCCATGAATGTTGTTGGGGAATTAGTCAAGCCAAAGTACATCACCAGAAACTCGTAATGGCCATATCTAGTACGAAATGCAGTCTTCGGAACATCTGAAGCCGGAATCTTCAACTAATGATATTGATCTCAAATCAATCTTAGAAAACATACGAGCACCCTGAAACTGGTCAAACAAATCATCAATGTGCAGCAGAGGATACTTGTTCATAGTGGTAACCTTATTCAACTGGCGATAATCAATGCACATCCGCATAGTCACATCCTTCTTCTTCACAAATAGCACTTGAGCACCCATGGCGATACAATCGTCCTGATGAACCCGTTGGAAAACAACTCCTCAAGTTGCTCCTTCAAATCCTTATGAGCCATACGGTACAGGGGAATGGAAATGGGCTGAGTATCTGGAGCCAAATCGATACAGAAATAAATGTCTCGATCTAGAGGCATGCCTGAAAGATCTGAAGGAAATACATCTGCAAACTCTCGAACAACTGGCACCGAATTCATAGTTGGGCACTCAGTAGTGATATCCCGCACATAGGCAATGTAAGCCAAACACCCCTTCTCGACCATATGTTGAGCCCTCATGAAGGAAATAACTTTGCTGAATGCACTAACTGAAGAACCTCTCAACTCCAACCTTGGCGACTCAGGCATGGCTAAAGTAACTGTCTTGGCATGGCAATCTAACACAGCATGATGAGGAGATAGCCAATCCATGCCCAAAATAACCTCGAAATAACCATGTCGAGAAATAACAGGTCTGCTCTGGTCTCGAACCCGCAGAATATGATCACACAAGACTGATAGACCCGGTCTACCACCACAGAATCGCCCACAAGAGTGGACACAAATAAATGAGAACCCAAGGACTCATGAGGAACATCTAGAAAATGAGCTAATAGTACTAAAACATACAAATAGGTGGACCCTGGATCAAATAACATTGAAGTCTCTCTACCACATACTAAGATAATACCTGTGATTGATACGCTCAATTTACACCTTAAAAAGAATGTAAGCGATCGTTGTCAAATATAGTAACCCAACAAGGTTGGGGTCGAATCCCACAGAGAACAATATGAGGGCGTTAGGAATGCTAGAGAATTATCACCTATCGTGCAGTGCCAAACAAATATGATTTTGGGTTTTTGATAATTGTTTATAACTAAATGCGAAAATATAAACTAACCTAGAAAGCAATTAAAATGATCGATGGCAACAAGTATCGATGCTTCGGGTATTACACTCGAGTAACGATCCAATGTATTTCACGATTTTACAAATATGAGCGGGTAATGTTAATTAGCCACGGATAACATTTCTTAATTAGCTTTTCCCAAAGACTAACAAGACTTCCTAATTGAATTATCCCTAACCCAATTAGGAGATTAAGCACTTCCGAGTTTGGCTACAAGTAGTTCAATCCTATCCCTAGGTAGAATCTATAAAATGAGGGTTAAATCCTCAAGTTCTTGTTAATTAATCTTTCCCAACCCCAAATAATCTTTTCCAAAACTAATTCGGAGTTAATGGGCGAGTCCTAGGGTTAGCTAATCCCTTTGGAAACATTAAAGAACAAGAATAATTAAAATAACAAACACCACTTCATAAATATAATAAAATCATTCAATACATAAGCACAACAAGGTATTTAATCCACACTTTAAACATGAATATTTCCATAAACCATATTCAAGTGTTGGAAAAATACTACACACTTAGATATACAATACAAAGCAAGGAAATGAAGAAATAAACACAAATGGGTAAAGAAAACTTCACCACAATGTCGAAATCCACAAATCCCAAGTGTGTGTGCAAACCCACAAATCAATACTTGTTATCCTCTACTCAAAATATATTTACAAAGCTCAAAATATATCCCCAATATTATGTTCTTGCCAAAAAAGCCCTAGATGTTCAGATCTCTCTTTTATGGCTGCTAGGTTGAGTATATAAAAGTTGAAGTTGGAAAATGTGATTTTACACCTTTGTCCAAATCTGATGCCCGACTATCGCACCTGCGGAAGATTCATCGCAGGTGCAGATTCCGTAGGGGCGGAATATTTCTCGCAGGTGCAGGATATGAGTTGTGTCACTTTTCCGCAGGGGCGGATGTTTGGTCGCACCTGCGGTTCCGCAGGTGCGTAAAAACACCGCAGGTGCGAGTTTTGTGTGGCTGAGCCATCTTCGCAGGGGCGACAATTCCTCGCAGGCGCGAGGTCGCTCTTGCGTCCAAAAATCCGCAGGTGCGGAATCACTGAAGCCTTTATGCACATTTTCACCGCTTTTTGTCCAACTTTCAGTCCAATTCAACACCAACCTTCATAGCATCATTTCCCTGAAAATTGAGCAATTATACACTAACAACGACCTCAAATTATCATTTAACAATACAAAATCTAATGAGAAAAGGCTAAAATGAGTGGTAAAATCACTACTCATCAGTGATCACGGCGTTTGAGGCCACGTCACGTGATATGGCTAGAATGGAATAAAATCTAACTGTAGCACCCAAAGACTGAGCTCCCCCAGAATAAACAGGAGCTGGTTGACCCCCTCCTGACTGGCCTCCTCTTCTAGGACGACCCCTGCCGACCTGACCTCCACTTCTAGGCGGCCGGACTGCTGGTGCTGAACCCATAGGCTGGTAACCCTGCTGCACTGTCTTGCCCCGAAGCTTGGGACAATACCTCTTCATATGACCTGACTACCCACACCCATAACAAACCCTAGACTTCATAGCCTGATGCCCCGAAAAAGAGTCCTAAATGTCTGGGGAGTGGTGTGGACCCTCCGGCATAGCACTGAGGTAAGAACTGGAGGATCTCTGGTGACTGGAATAACCACTGGGTGAACTCTGGATGGCTGGAGGACGGTAGAGATGCTCTGGCATGGCACTGAACTGAGGCCTCACTGAACAACCTCGATGAGGTAGTGGAGGTGCTGAGTATGAAGGCATACTGGGATGACCACCCCCGATTTGACCCCTGCTCCTAGCTGGAGCATCCCTGAAATCTCCTGAGAACCTAGCCCTCTTGTCCTGCTGACCCTGCTCCCTACTCCGATAACCTTATATCCTGCGAGCAATCTCTACCAATAGCTGATACGGAGTACCCATCTCCACCTCTCTGGCCATGGTGGCTCTAATACCTGGGTGTAACCCAGCCACAAATCTCCACACTCTCTCATCATCAGTAGGCAATATCATGAGTGCATGGCGTGATAGCTCTGAAAACCTGGCCTCATAATTCCTCACTGACATTTGCCCCTGCTCTAGCTGCTCAAACTGACGCCACAACTCTTCCCTCTCAGAGGGTGGAATATATCTGTCCAAGAACATCTGCGTGAATTGCTCCCAAGTGACAGGAGGAGAATCTGCTGGCCTGCTGAGTATATAGGACTGCCACCACCTGCGAGCTATGCCCTCCAACTTAAAGATAGTGAAGTCGACCCCATGGGACTCCAAAATCTTCATGTTGTGCAGCCTGTCCCTGCACCTGTCAATAAAGTCCTGGGCATCCTCGCCCTGCTCACCCCCGAAGACTGGAAGGCACAATCGAGTCCATCTGTCCAATAACTTCTGATGATCGCCCTCTGCAACTGATCTAGGCTCTAGTGATGCTGCAACGGGCTGGACCCCACCCACGGGCAGTGTACCCCGGGGTATGATGTACTGTAGCTTCCTGTCCTACGGCCTGTGCAGTAGGGGTCTAGACTCCCCCTCCCGCTTGAGAAGTAGCAGGATTCGCCTGAAATAACCCAGCCCGGGACATGGTGTCCATGAATCTCATCATACGGCCCATGACCTCCTAGATGCCTGGCGCCGTCATGATGTCCGCTGGAGCAGGAACTACTGGAGGCACCTCATCCCGCTCCTCTATAATAGGATCCTCTAGTGGTGGTGCAACTGGGATAGCTCTAGGGCGCCCTCGTACCCTACCTCGGGCCGGTGGCCTCCCCTTGCCTCTGCCATGACCTCGAATGGCGGGGGCAGTGGCATCTCCCGGGTCAAGAACATCTGATGCACGCGTCCTCACCATCTGTGAGAGAATAGAAGAATAAGTTTGAGTACATCATCGGTTGCACGATAGAATGTGAACAAAGAGAGGTTTCCTAACACCCTGTAGCCTCCTGAAGATAAGTACAGATATCTTCGTACCGATCCGCAAGACTCGACTGGGCATGCCTGTGACTCGTGAAACCTACGTGAACCTAGTGCTCTGATACCTACTTGTCACGACCTAAAAATACTAACTACGGCCGTGATGGCGCCCAATAGCGGGGTTAGGCAAGATAACAAAATTTCACTAAGTGCTTTCTTATTCGTATTACACATTTCACCATTTACCGAGTTAACAAGATAAAATATGACACCGAGTCATCATTATCCAGGTTTAAATCCTAAAGTAGTCATCAAGAGGCGAGAGCCGACATACAAGTATATACATATACAGTCTGGAATCCCAAAATAACTACTACATGTGTGTGCCAGGAACTAGTGTCACGAGTGGTACGTGCATACTAACAGGATAACCAAAAGATAGAATATACAATCCCACTGCCTGAATAAATAGACGGGAAACCAAAAAAAGTAAATGAAACTCCATGGTGTTGCCGGAGGTCGCCAGAAGAAGCAGCTCACCGTGAAGTCAGGTCCGCTGCGGTAATATCTAGCTCCGGTATGATAACCAGATGCACCAGCCTCAGAACCTGAACAGTTAAGTATAGAAGTGCAGCATGAGTACATAAATAAATATGTACCTAGTGAGTATCCCGTGTAATCTCGAAGAAGTAGTGACGAGAGGTCGACTTGACACTCACTAAGGTCCAATAATATAACATACGACCAGATATAATGAAATACAGTAGGCAGGTAAGGCAGTGAGCAGCAAATGCATAACAAGTACAGAAATCCAAGTAGCTACTGAAATTAAACAACAATGTACACTTTCCATTTTTCCAAGTATCTGTCAAGCCAATATCTTTCAATCCGCTGTGGCGTACTGCCCGCTCCCATATATATATATTACAAGTACTCTCCAAATTCACCGTGGCGTACGGCCCGATCCCATATATATATACAAATACCTCTCAAATTCGACGTGGCGTACGGCCCGATCCCCTATGTGTACAATTACCTTTCAATCTGCCGTGGCGTACGACCCGATCCTATATATGTACAACTACCTTTCAAATCCGCCGTGGCGTACGACCCGATCCAATATATGTACAACTACCTTTCAAATCCGATGTGGTGTACGGCCCGATCCCATATATGTACAATTACCTTTCAAGTAAAATGCCACAAAATCTTATAGAAAACACTACTACGCACAAACGGTGTTCATAACGTATAGGTCATTTCAAGGAAAATATAAGGCATGTTGTGGGCCTAACTACCCGGACATAACAATAATAGCCTCCACGTACAGACTCTCGTCACTTGGTGCGTACGTAGCCCCCAAACAAGTACACATAGATTTTAAATCACCTAGGGGGACAATTCCCTATTACAAGGTTAGAAAGGAGACTCACCTCGTGTCGAATCTACCTCTCGGACCGCGAATGCGCCCGACACTCCGAACTCTACACCCGAGGACTCGCAACTTGCCAAAAGGTGTACAATTATATCAATGAATGCTCAATGTGGGGGGATTATCCTATTTATTCAATAAAATCTTCATTCTTGAAGAATTCCCAAAATTCAACCTCAGGCCCGCACGTGCGAATCCTGAAAATTCTCGAAGGAATCACTCACCCATAGCCTAAGGATCGATAATATATGACTTTTACTTGAATTCATAGCAATAATTGAGCAATTCACCAATTTCCTCAAGAACCCTAAATTTCTACCGAAATCTTGATTTTCAATGATCTAGTAGTTAATCCCATTAATAATTCATGTATTAAACTAGTAATAGGGAGGAATCAACTTACCTCTACAGTAGCTAGGTCGTGGTGTGTTCTTCCCAACCTCACTCGCGCCTGCGAGCTGGGGCTCGCACTTGTGGAGTTGGACGGGAAGGACTGGGCCCGCACCTGCGGAGCTGGAGACCGCTCTTGCGGCTCCGCTCCTGCGGAATTGGATCTACACCTATGAGATTTCTGCACCTGCGAGGCTGGGACCACAGGAGCGGTCCCGCACCTGCGACTGGGCAACCGCACCTGCGGTCACACAAGAAGCAGGTGCACCAGCAGCTATTTTAAGTAATATTTGACCTCGTGTGGTGTCTGGGAGGCACCTAGGCCCACCCGAGCCCCCGTCCAAATATACCAACAAGTCCTAAATCATAATACAGACTCGCTCGAGCCTTCGAAATGCCCAAAACAACGCTAAATCGGAAAATCACACCCCAAAACCCCTAAAACCATAACTTTTAGAACTTTAAGTTCTTGATTTCTATATCGATGCACCAAACTGACCTATACAACTCGGAATGACATCAAATTTTGCAGCCAAGTCATAAATGGCATAACGGAACTACTCCCGGTCTCGGAATCATATTCGGACCACGATGGCATAAATTCACGTTTAACACCAAATTTCAAACTTAAGGAAATCCTTATTTCTATATTGGGTGCCGAAACGCTCCCGGGTTATCAACAACCCATTCCGAACATACACCCAAGTCTGAAATTAGCATACAAAGCTGTTGACACTGTCGGAACTCTATTTCGAGGTCGTTTGCTTAAAATCTTGACCGAAGTCAAACTTTACCAAATAGGCCAACCTTAAGGAACCAAGTGTTCTATACTGCTCAAAACACTTCCAAATCCTGAACCACCAGTCCCCGCAAGTCACAATTTACAGGAAGCCGCTATGGGAAGTCTTATTTAGGGGAACAGGGTTCGATAACGTAAAATGACTGGTCGGGTCATTACAACGAACTTATTTATGTGCCTTACATACTCGGTATATTATTCGTACTAACATCCCTTTTTTTCATGGGGACGCTGCATTTCATGCCCGCAGGTGCCGATAGACAAGTCGAGAGCCCTCTAAGTAGGCTATCAGCTCAGCGGAAGATGTTGGTGCGCTCCATTTGTTTCAGAGTTGCTTGTTTGGTTAGTATGATTTAGACATGTATTGTTTGGTATGGCGGGACTCTGTCCCGACCTTTATGAATATTATGTATTCTTAGAGGCTTGTAGAAAGATGTCATGTACGTACAAGATTGTATGGCCTTGTCGGCCTATGTTCAGTATACGAGTGGTTATTTTGGTCTTATAGGACCGTATGTTTTATGTATAAGTTGGTATCACATATTTTATTCTATTTATGTCAAGGCAACCTTCCAGCTCAGTTATCTATGATAGCATGACATAAAAAGATACATTATGTTGGTACTTGGTTGAATAAAGGTACCGGGTGCCCATTTTCGGTCGTGGCAAAAGTGGTATCAGAGCAGTTCTGTCCTAGGGAGTCTACAAGACGTGTCTAGTAGAGTCTTGTTTATGGGTGTGTCGTGCACCACACTTATAAGCAGGAGGCTACATGGCATTTAGGACTGTCACTCTTTCTTCTTACTCTAGATCATGTGGTAGATTCAGTTGTAAGAACTCAATTTCATAAACTCTATCTAATTCGCAATATGACGATGCCTACATCCAGAAAGACGGTTGGTAAGTGACATAGATGTGAAAGAGTCGAGTCAGAGGAACTAGATTTTTGCATCATGCTTATGATGGATAAATGTGAGGAATTCAGCAAATCATGTGTATACTAAGATGTGTAAGCTTCTTAATCAGGAACCCTAAGGCAAGAATGCCTATCCACTTTTACGACAAAAAGGAAAAAGAGAATCGGAAAGTAGACATAATTCCCAACAAGTAACATAAGCAAGGTGAAAAGGGGTACGAGGTACCCAGTTAATGAAGATTATCGGTATTTTCAACTTAGGAAAAGAGATATAAGCATTTTGAGTTACCTTCAATAGTAACAGAGCTATGTACAGTTGGTTACACCTATTCCAGATATGCCCTATGGGGGTTAACAGAAGAAGTATAAGATGAGGACGGGATATTAGGATCGGACTAGGGTTAGAGTAACCCAAAATGATGGATGGATTGTTTGCGTCACTTGACATTTCTGAAGGATATTGCATATGTGATAATACATTTCCTCGTAAGATACACAGATGTTGAACTCTAAAATAGTACAGCTAGATATGAGCACTACAAAAATATGCAGTGAAAGCCTAGAAAGGATAAATATTACCTTAGTGTGATTGTCGTCCCTAGTAGACCGAGGACTATGAGTAACTCGAAGAGTCGATGAAGGAAGCAATGAGAGCTAAAAGCGAAAGAATGTCGTGTTTAAGTTTTCACAAGAAAGAGACAGGCAAAAATATTAGCAAAATAATGAGAAGAGAGATAAGGAATAATTATGAGTGAGATGTGATACATGGATGACAACGGTAGAGTGTTACAGAATCTATAGAAAAATGACGAAAGAGACGAAAGGCGATGTTCCTTAAGATAATAAAAGAGTATAGGCCATACAGTCACATCCTCATTTCGTGAAATAAATTCGCAACTCTAACGTGATTAACAGAAGGAAAAGTTACAACCTAGATTAATAGAAATCAGAATGCACTAGTGAACAAGATAAACTAAAAATTGAATTAGGGACAGAGTGATTTGATAATATTCAGCATCATGAGAATTTCAGATTGCGTTCCAGCGATAATAGAATGGACATCAAAAGAACATCCATGATGAATTCAGAGTGGTCACTCAGGAATACGCTTCCCTAAAGCAAGCAATGTGAGCAAAGTTAAACTTAAGGGACCGTATGTGCCATTTATAGTAAGTGTCACCCTCGCGAGTAAGGAACTGTATTACAAGTACAGAAGGATTACTACAAAGTGAGTACGAATCCTCGATGATGTGGAATGACGCTAAAGGGGAAGAGGTAAAAATCTATAGGTAGATCGTCATAGCTCTAAACCTTAGTATCCTCTAAAGGGGGGAATATGGAGTGATGTTGTATTATGTTAGAATTATGTGGTTCTAGTAATTATGGAATGAGAAAGGAAGAATGTGACAAAGATGAGAGAGGTATGAGACTTTACTTATTCAAAGCCTACAGATATGTTACGATTCCAGAATATTATTCAAGCACGACGGTAACGAGAGGAAGTAAAGGTTTATGTCGGAGATGTTATTGATATGTAAGAGCCAGTGCGAGAGGCAAGTTCACACAAAGGAAATAACACAAGAAATATTACGCGAAATACTGATACGAGAATGGGCCAAACAGTAGTCAATAGTTGACTCAGGAAAAGCCTAGTTATGGCTAGACAAGAAGATAGAGACGAATCAATAGATCGTGCAAGATAAAAATAGTGTACCCCAACATGAGGCATTCAGTCCTGTAGGTATGACATCGTAACCTTGAGAAATGCTCAGATATGAGTCGGGGTAGTTAAGAGTACCGTATGTTGAGTATTAAATAAATAAAGGAGAATATCGCTGGGAAGACAATAAAAATATCAAAGTTCAGAAGAAATCGTACAAGCACAAGAGCGTGAAGGTAAGTAACTACGGATTATTATAGGCAAGGAAACACATCAAAAATTCTATCGGGTAAACAAGGTAATAAGCTCGCAGCCTTGCAAGAATCAGGTGGTCTTCCCTTAGTAATACAATGGAAGACTAGCTAAGGAAATAAGGAAGAAGGCTCCAACATAAGCATAGTAACTTGAAGAAAAAAATTGTCATGTAAAAACAGTCCCACAACAACATTGTTAGCACTCCAAAAGAAAATGGCACCTACCGTGGCTAATGAACGAGAAGTAAAATCACAAGTGATATTAAAGATCATATGAGTTGTATGGAATTCCAATATGCGTGGGAACTAAGATTAAGCCAAGTATTCATGCAATAAGTGGCAGAACGACTAGGAAAAGCAATTACTTGCAATTAAAGAAAGTCGGGAAGGAATGAGAGGAATTATTCAATCAGTGATCCATAGATAATTACATTATGAATGCAACTAGGATTTCGAGGTATTAACAACATATATATGATTGACAATCATTAAGCCGTAGAAGACTTTGCTATAAGTTAAAAAGTAACAATTGAGTCCAGGTTATAGACAAAGGATTGAATTGTTAGATGATGGTATCATGGATATTCTATAGAGCCCGTGAAAGTCTAAACATAATAACTAATACCATGAGCCGCAAATTAGGAGATAGCTTAAGCTTACGTAAAGGCTGATCAGAAGAAGGAGGAAACTAAAGAGTTACACCAAATAAGTAAACCAAGAGTCTTATTATTGGACGCAGAAAATTATATACTTCATGATTAAGAGCATGTCAGAATCTCTCTTAATATCAGAGAGATAGTATAGTAGCTATATTCTATAACGCCTCTACGATAAAGCCAGTTAGAAGAAGTACCAGCCTCATAAGAAGTCAGTATGAAGCTTCCACCGAATTGTTTATGCCCTAGAGGAGCAAGTATTGTGATAGAGATTCAAGTTGTGAACGTGAATTATACCTATGTGGAAGGAATTTCATTAAAGAGATAAAAGATGCAATGCAAGATTTTAAGGTAAAAAAGGTAAAAATAAATAACATACGAGATGCTCAAATGCAGAAGGTTGTGAATAGCCCATACATCGGATAAAAGGCTAGAAGTGTCGTGTGAGGACCCATAAAATTTCTTAACTAAATAAGATTCCCGGGTAGGTCCCCATGTTTTTATAACTTTAGAAATTCTTAAAAACGGACCTTTTTGAAGTAAAAAGTACCCCAGGACTTAAAAGATAAAAATTTTCAGAATTGTGCGGATCTGCGGTCTACTATGCGATCGCAGATACGGTATGCGGACCGCATAGTGGTCGCATACCTGGACAGTTGCTGTCCATTTTGAGGACAGCTATGCGGCCCAAAATATGATCGCATTTTGGCAATGCGGGCCGCATAGTTGTCGCATTCTTGCACCTCTATTTTTAAGGAGGAGGTTATGCGACGCACTATGCGATCACATAATAGGTATGCAGACATTATAGTGGTCGCATACCAGGGCAGTCTGTTTCCCATTTTGGCCCAGCTGAGGGCCATTTATGCGACAGGAATGCGGACCGCATAACAGGAATGTGATCGCCTTCCTGACCGCATTCCCTGCTTCAGGGCTTCTAATTTCTAAATTTTATACCCGGCCCCCAGCCTAATAAAACACCTACCCCTTTCATTTTAACGTTTATCTGCCTAAAATAGAGAGAAGGGAGAGTGAGTTTAGTGAGATAAATCCATCTCCTCCACCAAATTGGTCCTCCATTTCTACTCAGGCCTGGAAATCTTCGATTAGTAGTTGTCTTTTTCACCATAAGAGGTAAAGTTCTCACCCCATTGCTTCCTTAAATTCTTTGAATATAGCAAAAATGGTACACACCTAGGTGTTTCTTGAAGATGAGAGTTAAGACATTGCATGCATGTGATTAACTTACCATAACCTAGTAAAGGGAAGCAAGTTAGAGTAATCTTTCACTAAAAAGGGTTTAGTTAACCTAAGGGATCACATAGTGTTTGATAAAATGCCCAAATGAGTTCATGATTTATAATTCCAAGTCTAAACATGTCATCTTGTAAATTAGATTGAAGGCGTTAGAAGGTCTGGTGGTTTGAGAATACATATTAAAGGGGAATTCCGACTCGAGGTATGTCTGGATAACCTTAATCTTTGTAGAGTCGCCATGTTGGTGTCCGAGATTTCGGTATGAATTCCTGGTTCGATTGTATTTGAATCGATTGTCCTATTGTGATGAGGTGAAGAATCATGTTCTCTGAATGCCTTAAGTTGATTACCATGTCACCATGCTACTTGAGATTGTGAAATATGATTCTTTGTGCTTACCCTGTCATGTGAAAGACTCGTTATATGCTTGAACTTATCGGTATGAAAGAAAGTGCTACTAAATGAATGAAAATGGTAAGGAACTCAATTGTTGAATGTACCCAAGTACTAATGGCTGTGTAGTAAATGATGGGAAAGAAACGTGAATTGATTTAACTTATCTAAATGGTTATGGCGTACCATACATGACTCACTGCTTGGTAAAGATTATTGTGCCCTTGTTTTCACATGGTTGCGTGGTTGTTATAAATTTATACTCTTGATGGTAGAAATCCTTGTGATTAAATTGTTGATTGTCGTTGCTATCTAAACGAAGTCCGGTGGGATCAGGTTGCGCGCCGCAACAGGTGAAATAAGGATGATATGTTGAGAAGTAATAAGAGTGGAATGTGATTGTATGGTGGGATAGGGTTGCACGCCGCAACAGAAAAAATAAGGGTGGAATGATAAGAAGAAATAAGGGTGGAATACGATTGTAAGGTAGGGTCGGGTTGCGCGCCGCAACAGGAGAACAATTGAAATAAGAAACTGTGAAAACCTCATTTGTGATTCTCTGTATCTCTGTGCAGTAATTGTTTGTTTCTTTGGATGCCTCTATCTGTGCATTGTTTTGATTTTACTTAGAGTAAATTATGTTCATACATACTAGTAATATTCAATGGTACTAACGTCCCTTTTGCCGGGGGCGCTACATCTTTTATATGGATGTAGGTGGTTCCATAGCAGGTAGCTCCGACCGCCGATAGTGGTGCCTCCTCTTCATCCCTTCAGCAATTCTGGTGAGCCCCACTTCCTCTCGTGGTTGTGTGTAGTCTATATCATCTCCTTTTGTATATGTTGAGTCTCTAAAGGTATATACGGGGCCTTGTTTCCGGAATGTCTATGTAAACTCCTCGTATTCTTAGAGGCTCCGTAGACACTATGTGGGTTGTACATGTATTTTGGGTAGTGGTCGTATTTATTAGAATCGTGGTTCCGCATCGGAAATGTTGTATTTAACATATGTGTTTTGGGATTATCGAATGTTGAATCTTTAAAGAAAGAAAAATGCACTTATGATTAAAATACATATCTTGACTCTATTTTACTATTTCATTTATAAAGCGTATATTGTAACTAGGGGGTAGCGCGTTGGATAAGAAAGGCAATCCAGGTCTGCTTGACCGGAATCATCCGGTTGGGCGCCGTTCTCGTCCCTCGAATTTTGGGGCGTGACATGCCGGATTCAATATCAAGGAATGATAGTGGCATCGTCAGTGTCATATCTTCCAGCCTATGGTTTCTAGGTCTCGAGAGGCCTAGTCAAGAGAGTAAAGAAGAATTAGAGGCGATGTGATGTGCCTCTTGATCTTCCAGAATAACATAAGGAAATCTATGGTGAAAATAAGTTGAAGGAAGGTTGCGAGTAGTATAAATAGATATGTGTAAATCCCAAGCTAAAATATGGTAAAGCGACAAAGTTTTAGGAAAACAAAGTAAGGATAAGAAAGGGTGTACGAGAAGGTAACAAAAATGGATAAGTCATCGGGATTAAGCCCATGAAAACAAGAGAGCTGGTAAGGAGTCTAAGACTAGTAGCATTTAGAAGAAATGGAATGCTTCCCTAGTAGTAGAATAATAGTGTAATTATGAAAGGTAAAGAATGACATTTGGGCCTTCGATTGAGTAATGATTTGAAGAGGATTTCATGAATTGTACCAAATGAAAATACCCACGTAAGGTAAATCACATTGGGATACTATGAAATATAATTTTGGAAGTATGGTATCGCCCCTAGGTAGATCAGTCTAATCACTTCAGATGTTCCCCAATGAGACGTAAGCCCTAGTGGCAAGGTATTATGTTAGAAGTTTCAGTTATCAGTGGTAGATTGTAGATCAATATTGAGGTGAATTAGCAATGCATGGATAAAAGTTACAAAGTGTGAAATAAGGTTAGGCCGTCATTTTTAAGATGAACAGTAATGAGGAAGCATTAAAGAACTTAGACTTATGCATATAGGATAAGCAACGAGAGTAAGCTGGAATTTGGTAGCAGACCTTACCACGATAAATCGAAGTAAGTGTGATGGTATAGTATGACCTATCTTAATGCAGTAAAGTCGTACGTATGGATAAACGGTTCTTTGAAATAAGGTATAGCAATATTTGTAATTTCAACAAAGTACCGAGCGAAGAACTTCAGTATACCTATAGATACCCAGAGGGACATCTTGTCAAGATCTGTATATGTTAACAAAGTAAGTCCTAGAGATTGGTTAAAGGCTGGAGGAAAAAAGACAGAAGAGTCGCATAGGCACACTTACAAAATCATAATCGTACAAGCTTCATCAAAGAAGGTAGCAACAGTTACGAGATTGGAAGGATTATGACCACAAGTTGTGGCATGAGAAAAAGGCCTAAAGGGGGGAATACCCTGGCCTTTGGATTTATTAACAGGACAATTGCCTAAATGGAAAGGAGAGTATTAAGGTATTCACAAGAGCTATAAGTTATGAAAATTTTAAGTGTATCAGTCAATATTCGAGGATGAATGTTCCAAAGGGGGGAATAATGTTACACCCCATGTTTTCGTACGTAAAACGTATGCCATAAGCAAATTAGTGAAAGCGGAAATGAGATATTAGATCCCGCATTTTTATACGTTAAAATTTCATCGTAAGTTAATCAACATAAGTTCGAGAATGAGATTATTTTAAGATTATATGCATTATGCTATTTCAAACAAATAATGAGTAAATTCATGAAGTTTATAGGGTAAGAAAGTCGAATAAAATGAATTTCATCGATGTTTGACATTTTGGGATAAAATATGGGATGAGCTAAAATACCCGATATTTATGAACTAGTACCATACAAGGTACCCCATGTCTATGATAGTAAGGTGTTTAAGGTGTGTTAAAAATAAGTAATATTTTAAGTAATTTGAGATAATTCTTAATTATGTGGATAATTGGATAGTTATTGATTAATAAGGGATTAAAAATTAACTAAGATGTTGGTGGTTGATTGGTTGAGAATGAA
The DNA here is from genome assembly GCA_005239495.1 of Nicotiana undulata. Classification (NCBI taxonomy): domain Eukaryota; kingdom Viridiplantae; phylum Streptophyta; class Magnoliopsida; order Solanales; family Solanaceae; genus Nicotiana; species Nicotiana undulata. The sequence goes on from ML267651.1 coordinate 89,536, forward strand.
TAAGCTAAAAGGTGGCAGCCATAGAGGTCTTGAATAAATGACTCATTAATCACATGCTAAGGTGGCTTATTTATGTTAAATGTGTGGCTTAGTAATCAAAGATGTGGGGCCACCTAAAAAGTTAAGGATAACTTTTATTATCTAATACGAAATCATTTCAAAAACATTACAGAGAAACATGATAACTTTGATAATCTCTAAAATCATTCAACCAAGCTTCCTACGTAAGAAAGCATTTCAAAATCATTACATAGCAACATGATAAATTTTATAATCTATAAGAGCTTCCACCAAGACTTCCTAATGCAAAAACGTTACCGTCAATTCTTTAAGAAAAAATTTCATCCAACATTATCGTTGCATAGCAACGTTGTTGCTTCAAACTCTTCATAATACTTCATCCGTGTTGTCGCAATCGACGTGTGTTAAAGGGATTGTCATGAGAATCGGCTCAGGAATATTAAGTCTATCCCTTCTTTCTTTTTGGCATGATCTATACGACCCGAATGAAATGAGAAAATTCACAAATTTCATAAATGAATCTATTCATAGAAGTATTAGAGATGTCTATGTTTCTGAATCCCCATATGTTTTTTTATTTTATCATCTGTTCAAGGGTTTTAAAAATACGTAAATTGGTAAAGTTTATTTCATGATATAATCAGAGGCATTATAGTCTTATGACGTACCGAGAGATTTTATTAACGTATTTCATATGCATTTCATGCATTTATACATGCACATTGACCCATGACCAGGTGGCATTATTTACGTGTATATATACGTAGATATATGTATATGGGTTATGGGAAAGGTTATGGCGTTATATATGCACCACCACCTAATCAACTGATATACATTGATGATTTCGCCCACAGTGGTAGAGATGATATGATAGGATGCCCTCGGAGGCCTGATGATGTTATGAAAGATGTACCTATGCACAACATGACATTCATACGCATATGCATGTCACTATAATTATTTCATGATTTACAGAGTTATCCAAATTTACAGGTTAAGTCATTTACTCTATATTTCTTCTATGTCTGTTATGTACTTATTTATGTGCCTTACATACTCGGTAGATTATCCGTGATGACGTCCCTTTTGCCTGGGGACGCTGTGTTTCATGCTCGGAGGTCCCTATAGACAGGTCGAGAGCCCTCCAAATAGGCTATCAGCTTAGCAAAAGATGTTGGCGCGCTCCATTTACTTCGGAGTTGCTTGTTAGGTTAGTATGATTTAGACGTGTATTGTTTGGTATAGCGGGACTATGTCCCGACCTTTATGAAAATTATGTATTCTTAGAGGCTTGTAGAAAGATGTCATGTACGTACAAGATAGTATAGCCTTGTCGGCCTATGTTCAGTATACGAGTGGTTATTTTAGTCTTAGGCCGGTATGTTTTATGTATAAATTGGTATCACATGTTGTAATCTACTTATGCCACGGCAGCCTTCCGACTCAGTTATCTATGATAGTATGACATGAAAAGATACGTTATGTTGGTACTTTGTTGAGTAAAGGTACTGGGTGTTTGTCGCGGCCCTATCGTTTTGGGTTGTGACACTAACCTTTAATTTTTTTGTAAAATATAAAGCGCGAATTTCCCAGGTTTGGTATGGTCCAGAATATCCCACCCGTAACGACCCAGGCGGTCGTTTTGCGTGTTAGGATCCTATTTCCTTAAATGAAACCTTCAATAGCGGCTATTCGTGCTTTATGACTCGCGGGAGCGGGTGGTTCGGGATTTGGGAATGAATTGGATGGTTTAGGAACACTTGGTTCCTTAAGGCTGGCCTATTTGGCCAACTTTGACTTCGGTCAACATTTTGAGAAAACGTCCTCGGAATCGAGTTGTGACAGCTCCAGTAGCTCCGTACAGTGATTTCGTACTTGGGCGTATTTTCGGCTCAGGTTTCTGATCACCCAGGAGCGTTTCGGCGCCCGAAATGGAAATCATGATTTCCTTAAGTTTAGAATTTGGCCTGGAAAAGGGACTTCATGCTATCGAAGTCCGAATGGAATTCCGAGGCTGGAAATAGTTCTGTATAGTCATTTATGACCTGTCTGCAAAATTTGGGGTCATTCCGAGTAGTATAGACTCGTTCGGCGCAATGTAATGAATTCTAGAATTTCAAAGTTCTTAAGTTTGATTAATTTGGTTTTGGGGTTTAATTTTGAGTTCCGTTGTTGTTTCTTATGTTCCGGAAGTTCTAGCGAGTCCGTAACATGAATACAGACTTGCCGGTGCTTTTGGACGGGGTCCCGGGGGG